>JAOTOM010002623.1:0-111482 GCA_034440615.1 Ashinkailepas kermadecensis | reverse complement strand
GAGCATCGAAGCACAACAGGCCTGAACTGCGATGACGATGGGTAAAGGTATTTCCTTGTGGCCTAACATTAGGGAGGGCGAAGCCAAAGTTTTGGTGGGGCGCATTCGGGGTAGGGGAGGAGGCACAGCCTCCACAAAAGCATAGAGATCGAAAACAATGTACTCTGATCAAACATGTGCATTGATGTAGTCATCGTGATCGCCGAGTCTAGTCAGTCACCACACACGACACCAAGCAAACTAAAATGTACAACGGATCATAGACATCAATCAGAGCAATCGTCCTACTACTTTTCTACAACAATATAAAAACTCCACACGTACCCAATGGCACAGCCAAGAGCAAGAGTAGGACACACCGGGCACATGCCTCTCCGGTCACTGCCAAGGAGTCCGAAAAGGTCAGCCCAGGAGATTCCCAGAAGTGCCATCCGACGGTTTTGAAATGGATATGTCGGCTGGAATGGTTCCTTTGCTAGAGTCGGAAATAAAAAGTACAAAACTTCGGAAAGTGGGCATTATGGCAGAAATCAAAGCAGTTTTCAAATCGGCGGAATTGGAATGGTCCCCGGACCACGTGTGTCGCAATGGGGGCATTTTTACTGCAGCCCTGTTAGTACTTGTAATCCTTTCCCTCCAGAAGGTTAAGTGCGGAGTTTTCTATACCTTTGGTGGTGCATGGACTCCACCATGTTTGCCTTCTTGACCTCATTCACCAATTTTATATCTAATTCCCCTTGAAATTCACTTGGGACGGATCGCGGAGGATAATATTTCAAAATCTCCAAAATGCCGAGATTCGCAGTGGCTGCAGCATAGCAACACCAAATCCAGATCATACTGTTCTTTCATCAAATCAAATAACTCTGCTTTCCCAAAATGTTAATCAAGGCCAAGGTTACTAAACGGAGGTCAGGTCAAATTCTCTCTTCTTATCGCAGTAAGGGGAAAACTTTTCGTGCAGAACATGATTTTTGCGAAGAGGATAATGCTATGGATGGCAAAAATCCAGGAAAACCCCGTTTTTCGACCCTGACGTCCATTGTAGCGGGCCAGGGTCGCAGAGCAAACCGTCCACTGTGGCGGACCGGGGCTGTGGAGCACACCTTCTATTATGGCGGACCAGAGCCGCGAAGAACACCGTCCACTCTGGTGGACCGGTGCCGCGGAGCACATGGTCCACCGTAACGGACCGGAGCCGCGGAGCACACCGTCCACTGTGGCGGACCAGGGCCGCGGAGTACATCATCAACCGTGGCAGACCAGGGTCGCAGAGTACACCGTCCACTGTGGTGAACCGGTGCCGTGGGGCACACCTACTATGACGGACTAGGGTCGCTAAGCATAGTGTCTGCGGCGGATCAGGGCCGCGGAGTACACCATCCACTGTGGTAGATCAGAGTCGCGGAACAAACCGTCCACTGTGGCGGATCAGGGCCGTGGAGTACACCGTCCATTGTAACGTACCGGGGCCGCGGAGCACACCGTCCACTGTGGCGAATCAGGGCCGTGGAGTACACCGTCCATTGTGGCGGATCGGGACCGCAGAGCACATCGTCCACTGTGGCGGACCGGGACCGCGGAGTACACCGTCCATTGCGGCGGATCATAGCCATCAACAGGTTAAATGATGTCATGCCATTGCAGTGGCGTACCTAGGATTTGCGAGAGGGGGGCAAACTGATTTGGAAGGTGCCCAACTCCCCCGATTTAAAAAGTCCCCGAATTTTCACCAATATTTTTTTTCTCAAAGGGGTTCTATATTTTTGTTATATAATAATTAGTGACCAAATTAATTGTTCTGTGGAGGGGGCCAAGTCTACCACCATCATTTCTGAATGACCGGATTTCAACCCTAACTCCCCCCATCCTGTTTGAAAGTTTTTCTTTTGGTATCCCTTGAAAAGTCACCTCACACTGCTGAAATTACACCTGAACAAATCACTCAAAAATGTAACATTTGGCAATATCAGGCATTCCAATTAATAACGTCCGGTCGTCAAAACGCCTACGTTCGTACACGTGTACACCCGCCTTGCGCAGTCGGCACATTCGCCACTCTACGTGCGCTTCTCCGGTGTCTGCTAGGCCTCCGACGTTTTGCTAATTACTGTCACATGATAGCCTTGTGCCACATTTTACATGTGGAATGCCTGGTATGGCGGCTCGCTGGAAACAAAATTCGATAAATTCATTTCGATGTATTAGTTCTCTTCTTCCCACGTTTTCTTGTGATGAAGACATCCGGAGACACACTGAGCTTTGATGCACCTCATCTCTTTGGTTAAATAAGCTCCCAGATTGGCTACCGAGCCGTGACCCTGGCTAGGTGTTCGTTTTTTACCCGTTGCGATTTTCTTCTTCTATGGATGTGTTTTAAGGCTCCAGCCAATTTTTGTTAGGGGCCCGGCACATGTTTGTGACCCGGCTCTTTTTTACAGCTTTGTTGCCTTATATACACCGATGATATTTTTTGGTATCGGCGCGTTTTCGAAGACGCCGATGTGTTTATTTAGTGTCCGGTCTATTTGTTCCTTGTTTAGAATCAAATCCATTTTTGAGGGCCCAGCCTGTTTTTTTAGGCCCCGTGCGGTCTGGTGGCCCTGGTGTGTCTGGAGGGCCTCCGTTATGCTTTTATTTATCTCTACCGATGTGTTTATTTCGAGCTGCAGCGCATATTTTAAGGCCCTGTCGCTTTTTGCGAAACTCAGTCCGCTTTTGATTGCCGACATTACATTTTCGGATTACCGACGCAATTTTTGGCCCCGAATGCGATATTTGGGGGCCCCGTGGTCACTTGTTGGGATCCCTAGCTCGAGCTTTAGTGGCTAGGACACGTTTTTGGGGGCCCAACACGTTTTGTGTGCTTTTTGAGCGGTTATTGGGACCCCAGAGTGATTTTCCATGTCGGGACTGTTTTTCGTTGCCCCGGCTTCATTTGTTGGGTGATCACAATGAGACTTTTGAAGCCCCTGTGCGACCTGTCATGCCCCTAGCGTGATTTTCAAGGATCCGGGCGATAATTTTTGGTACCCCTAGACTCAGCGTGACTTTCTGGGACCCCGGCCCGACCGTTTGTGGCCCCTGTCCTGATTTTCTTGAACCCAGCACGACTCTTTCGAGCCCCAGCGTGATTTTCAGGGGCCCAGGTGGGAACTTTTGAGGCCCCAGCGTCATTTTCAGAAGCCCCTGCGCGACTTTTTGGCCCCAGTGCGATTCTACGGGGCTCCGGTGCGATTATTGGAAGCCCAAACGGGATTATTAAGGAGACTGGCGCAATTTTTTTTCAGTAGCTCGACGCGATTCTCGGGGGCCCCATAACCTGTCAGGGGGCAACTGCCCACAATGTCCCCTCCCCATTTGGCATGCTACTGTGCCGTGCAATTCTGGAACATAAGCATATAGGAAGAGCTCATCTGTTTCATAACTCACACGTGATTTCAACTCTCAAGTTCTCCAGACAGTTTGAGGAAAGTCAAACATCTCCTACATGGATAGGCAAGGATGGACTTTTAGGCGACAGGGATACCATGGAATTCAGATCATAGTACTCTTGCTGCAATACACACCTTGTTCCGCAGGCTGCTGTATAGATGGATGCGCTCCTGAAGTTTGGTCAGAGTTGGAGTTGGAGGTGGATGGAGCAGCACTGTGAAGGACATTACATATGGTTCAAAGGACTTCTTTCTGTTTACATTAACAATGCAGGTAATGAAGTCACACTTTCATTAATTGACTTCTATAGTGTCCTGAGTGAGCAATAGAATCGAGATGGTTTCTTGTGAATCTGTGATATACGTTATAGAAGAAAGGTTATGAGTGAGCTTTTAGACTCCAGTGGGAATGGTATGGATTCACTCATTAGTTAGTCCATACGATAGCCTAATAACCATAACAAACATACACTAATCTAGCATATCCTAACCACCTTTTGAAGAAGAAAAAATTAGTAAACAATTTTAAGCAATATATTCTCTGAAAATTTTATAAATTAGAAAACCGAACCAAACCTAGCCTAACCTAAAGTTAGCTGCTTTTGAAGGAAAAATTCCAGATTTTATAATTTTTTCTCTCAAAATTTAGGGAAATTTTCCATCTAAAAAAAACTAAACTAGCCTAACCTAACCAAACCGGTATTATTGTGCT
This sequence comes from Ashinkailepas kermadecensis, assembly GCA_034440615.1. Taxonomy (NCBI): domain Eukaryota; kingdom Metazoa; phylum Arthropoda; class Thecostraca; family Neolepadidae; genus Ashinkailepas; species Ashinkailepas kermadecensis. The sequence continues at coordinate 107,336 of JAOTOM010002623.1, read as the reverse complement.
TTAAGGTGGTAACAAGACAAGTTTTTACACACATTTGTTTCCATAAAGCAAACAAATGGGTAGGTTTGGTTAGGCTAGGTTAGTTTAGGCTTTTTAAGTTCGAAAATTTGGCAAATTGTTTTTTCCCAACTTTAAACAAAAATGCGATTGCACAGAAAATAAGTGGTCCCGTCATCTTAGTCACCCTCACGAACATGGTATCCTGAAGAAAAATTCAAAAAAATCAATGAAAACACCTTAAATTGCAAATTAACAAATAATTTTGTATTCAAGAGCAACTCATGTTAGGTTAATTTTAAGTTGGGTTAGGTTTTTAAATTTTGAAAATCTTCAGAAAATAAAATGCTTTAACTTTTCGTAATTTTAATTTGTAATTTTGTTTTCTCCAAAGGGCTAGGTTAGGTTAGGTTATGCTGAATTTGCATTGCATTTTTATACATTTCTTTTTATGCTATGTTACCTAACTCAAAGCCCCTTTTTGGTGCTATTTTGCTCACAACCTGAAAAGTAAGCATTTGCCCAGAAAAATGAGTGGTCCCATCATCTTAGTCACATTCATAAACATTGCATTCGAAGATAAATTCCAAGAATTCATAAAACACCTTAAAGCACAAATTTACTACCAAAACTAACCTATTCGTTTGCTCTATGAAGGAAAATGTCTGTAAAAACTTGTCTTGTTACCACCTTAAAGCACAATAATACTCAAATATGGTAGGTAGGTAGTTAGGTATCTGGCATTAATATAGAAACACCGTGCAGAAATAAAAAAAAAGGCATGGACTGGACTTGTTGAAGCTTACCTGCCAACTTCTTCCTCCATTGTTTCATTGGGAATTAAATATCAGCAAGTTATTAACTGCTTAATAACTTGAATAACACCAATCTGTAGACACATCGGGTGTGAAGTGTAAAAAATGAAGCAGCGCGACGTCATATGAGTTTGGCCACCGGATTAAACATCGCGCGCAATTGCACGACAAATGTCTCACCTCCGTCATATTTGTCGAAAACAAGCGCTAGTTTGAGATTCTAGGATTTTTGTACTTTTTTGTATCTTTCGATGCTACGGTTTTGGATGTTCTCGAGAACAGACATCACGACCGGTGGCCGCTATACCCAATTCTATTTTTTCAAGGAGGGAGACAGGAAATTTGCAACTTCAAATACATAATTACTATATTGCTGCTAATTACTGGTTATTGTTGGGTGGTATTGTCTTTCCGCACCTAAACGCATCAAGGATAGCATTCTCGGACTATGCCTAGCTGCGCCAGCATGCAAAATACAAATACAGGGTAGTCCTCCATTTTGTCGATAAAAAATCATGTAACGTGCAAAACTATATGGGCAATGCATAAACTTCGTATGTTTCATGCGCAGCACCGCCCCCACGCAAACTACAAATCATTTTGTGGAGGAGTAAAGTAAAATTAAAACCATTTAGACATCAGGGAGATGTCCCCATCCCAGCCTCCGCCTTCAGCACCTAAAATATCACACAAACTATAACGTAAAATTCCCTTAACGTAAATATTCACCTGCCTGCACCTTGGTCGCAAACACTCGCTATTATAGACAGGCATGTAACGTACTCGCTTTAAAGGCGGCGCAAATGACCTTTATGGTCCGGCACGCCTGAAAAATCACTCCCCCCCCGCCATGCGCAGCGAAATTGAAACATGCCTGATGCTACCAATTTATGCAATATATGATGAAAAAGCTGTGACGTCACCAAGGCTTGAGGGGAACTTTGGTGTACCTTTTAAGGTTTGCTTTTGGAAGTCATGTGCGCCATAACTTAGTACCTGTTGTTTTCTTTAGGAATATAAATTATAATGCAGTCCCCATGCAGCTTATTGCTGAGTTTTGTCTTTCATGGTATCATAAGCTGGCAGATTGGCTCACGCATGGCTCTCGTTGGTTCAGTTTGAGACTTGGTTTCCCCACATCAATATTGAATGCATGCACATCAACATTGTCACTGGGCATGTACCTAGGTAGGCACCAGATAAATATCAAGCTGATAGTATGATGGGTGGGCTGTTGAAGATAATTCTAGTTTGTATATCCACAATCTCAATGATAACTGTGATTGTTGTTCACTGGTTCACTCACTGGTATGCAAGTTTGACAATGACTGGAAATTGAGAATGGAATGAATCTTGTTGAAGCTCCATATGCATGTGGTGTTGCCATTGGTGGTGTATACATACCTCAGTATGACAATGCAATTGTTGTTTTGTGGCTGAGCATATTTTTTTGGGGACAATCTGGTTTAAAAATGCGTTAGCATCAGCCAATCTCAACATTTTGTGATGTAAGTTGTCCTTCCACAGGGGAGGGAAATCCAGCTATTTTGTTGTTTTTTGCACACAATTTTGAATTTTGTAGCAAAAGGTGGAGAGTCAACACACTATCTAATCCAAATCTGTTTCTTTTCAGTACAAAATGTGCTGGTTAACATCAAGTACGTTTTTTTATGTACCTAGCATGGTGTTTTTTTCCTTTAACTTTTTCATCAGCATAAAAATAGCATAGGTTATTGGAGGGGGCAAATCAACATGGGGGGGGCAAGATCGACATTGGTGCGGCCATGGCCCCCACAAAAGGATACAAATTGACGCCCCTGCCGTCATGCACACTTCGATTATTTCAAAGCACTTCCGTTTGGGGTGGGGAGGGAAGAAGTGGCATTACCATCCCATGGATATGCCAATAATGACAGCATAGGCAATAGAACCTCACAGTCAGCAAATAGGGATGGCAGTCGATCAAGGGGGCAGAGTGGTGGCTCATCCAGAGATGATAGAGCTACTCAACATGAAAAAACCAAAGATGGTTATGGAACTTTTCTTAAGTGTATGATGATTAATGCTCAGAGTATTCGATCCAAATTTGACGAGTTCAAGTGTTATGTTGCTGAGGAGGAACCAGATTTTGTTTGCATTACTGAGGCATGGGTCAGTGAGGGGTATTTTGGGGATAACTTGCAGGACTATGAGATCCAGGAATACAATATGTTTTCATGCAATAGGGGTCCAGCAGTGAAAGGGGGTGGTGTAATGCTCTATGTGAATAGCTTATTCAGTTCTCAAAAAGTAACAAATGGGGGAAAAAATGTGTCTGTGGAGTCCATTTGGCTTGATGTTGCTGTGGGCAACAGCAACAGCAATAAACTGAGGCAACAGCAATAAACTGAGGCAACAGCAATAAAAGGCAACAGCAATAAACTGAGAATAGGAGCTTTGTACCGATCAGGAACCTTGCCACATTCTCAGGAACTGGAGCTCGATAAGGTGATTTGTCAGGAAATCAGTAGAAACTTTCAGAGGAAATGCCTTATTCTTGGCGACTTTAATCTAAAAGGATATGAAAATGTTGGTGTTGGCTCCCCAGCGTGTAAACTGTTTAGGAAATGCCTTGAAGAGCACCTGTTCTTACACCAGTTTGTAACAGAACCAACTAGGCAGGGCTCATTCTTGGACCTTGTCTTCTCGGATTTAAGTGATTTAGTTCAAGACTTAACTGCAGGAGAAACTCTGGGAAGAAGTGACCATAACATAGTGAGATTCAAGGCACACGTATCAGGGACAATCAAGGATAATTTGGCAAAGGTTCCAAATTTTAACAGGTCAGACTTTGACTGGATGACAGCGGCTTTAAATGCCATAAAATGGGAAGAATAATTCTCCGATTTAAATGCCTGTGAAATGTGGGAAAAGTTCAAATCTTACTTGAAGAAATTGAAAGTAAATGGGATTATGTTGAGTGAGGATGGTGAGATGGTTGAGAAATTGAGCAAGCAGTTTAAATCAGTGTTTACGTTGGAGGATGATGTGACTAATCTGCCAACTGTGAACCACAGCTCAGTGACAGGTGATCAGTTATATGATGTTGGTTTCATTGATAGTGATGTTGTTTTGAATTATATCAGGAACATAAAGCCAAGCAAGGCAGCAGGACCTGATGGAATTTATGCTAGGGTATTGCGGGAAGCTGAAAAGGAACTGGCAATTCCACTTAGCATAATATTTTGTAGATCAGTTTCACAAAATGAAATTCCAACAGATTGGAAAAGGGCAAATGTAGTTCCTATTTTCAAGAAAGGAGAAAGAGGGAAAGTTGAAAACTATAGGCCAGTAAGCTTCACATCCCTAGTCTGCAAGGTACTTGAATCAATTATCAAGGATATAATAGTTAGTTTTCTGGAAGGAAACAGATTGATTCAAGATACTCAACATGGGTTTAGAAAAGGGCGATCGTGTCTCACAAATCTCTTGGACTTTTTAATTTTCCTGCAGAACAATTTGATCAGGGAAATCAGGTTGATGTAGCATATCTTGACTTTAGCAAAGCCTTTGACAAGGTACCTCACAAACGGTTAATGATGCAGCTTCAGGTCCATGGTATTGCGGGTAACATGCTTAAATGGATAGAGTTGTGGCTTTGAGATAGACAGCAGAGAGTGATGCTAAATGGTACGAAGTCACCATGTCAAAATGTTCTTAGTGGAGTCCCCCAGGGGTCAGTACTGGGACCACTATTGTTCATTATGTTTGTAAATAACATTGAAAGTGGCCTCAGCAGTAAGGTTTTGAAATTTGCAGATGATTTGAAGGTCTTTAGGGCAATAACAGGGCACAATGAGCAGGTCTTGCTGCAGAAAGACTTAGACGAGCTTGTGAAGTGGTCCGAAAAATGGCAAATAAAATTTAATTTTGATAAGTGCAAAATCATGCATGTAGGTAGGCAGCATATCAAGGCTCCGTACTTGATGGGTGGCCAAGTACTATCTGTGACTCAGCAGGAGAAGGACTTAGGTGTTATTTTGAACACAAAATTGTTGGCATCAGAACAGACCAAAGAAGTCAGGAAGAAGGCACTAAGAATGCTTGGGAAATAAATAGGAATGTATCATACAAAAGTGAGGAAGTCATCAGGAAGCTTTACTGTGCATATGTCAGGCCACATTTGGAATACTGTGTCCAAGCTTGGTCCCCTAGTTATGAAAAAGATTGTTGGCTTTTAGAGAGAGTACAAAAGAGGGCAACAAAAACGGTGAATGGTATAGGCAACCTGGCATATGAGGAAAGATTGAAGAAACTGAATATGTTTTCACTTAGATATAGAAGGCTGAGAGGAGATCTCATCGAGGTCTTTCAATTTTTTTTCATGGTCAGGAACAGGGTTATCTCAGGGAACTGTTTGAATTTAACAGAAATGATGCAATTAGAGGTCATCAATTCCAAGTTAAAGTTAATCACAGCAGGACAAGGTTAAGACAGTCTTTCTTCACCAACAGGGTAGTAGAACACTGGAACCAGCTGGCAGAAACCATTGTCAGTAGCAACACACTGAACATCTTTAAAAACAGCATAGACAATCATTATAAGAATAGGGGTCATGTTTTTCTGTATTCCAGGGAGAGTTGATCGACGCATTTGGTGGACAACTGGTTCAGTGTACAGAGTGTAACTAAGAAGGGCCCTTGTGGCTCATAGTTGCACTGATCTTTTATGTCTTTATGTCTTTATGTGTTTCCACATTTGTCCTTCCTCAGTTCAAAGTGAAGTGGCTTAAATCCGAGAAGAAACAAGCTATTGTGCATAGGTTATTTCAAACATTGGGTAGTTTCGCCACTGTCAAATGGTCAGTAGGACCCGCCAGTGAGACATGAGCTCGCCCAGGGCTCACAACACGCTTCCACCGCTGGATGAAGGGCCTTGCTCTATAGCTTAATCACACAAAACTATATTAGGCTACTAATTAAATTACGCATTGGTGATTATTATAGTATAGTAGTAAATTTATTAGATAATACAATTTATAGTAGTAAATATATAACATGGTAGTAGATATATAACAGTAGTAAATATAAAACATAGTAGTAAATATATAACATAGTAGTAAATGCATTAGTAGTTAGAAATTATACTAGCAAGCATATTAGGCTAGACCATTTCGAGCTGTGACTGCTGAGGGCCTGGGCAGCACAGACAGCCGGACACCAGCTGGCACCGGTCGGCAATCAGACGCCTGGAGTCGGAGTCGGAGTCGGAGTCGGAGTCAGAGCGACCACCGGCACCGCGAGCTGTGTCAGGCGGCTGACATCGCACTGCAGACTGCAGAGTGATCCAGATGTTAGCATCTGTTGTCATATTGTGTGCATGCTAGCAACTTGGTGTTACTTCCAATCTGGCTGGCGTCTCATTTTCGGCTCCACTCCTGCCTCCTCTTGGAATGTTCCTGCAGATGGCCTGCACTAACAAATGTGCATTATCCGCAATGATGTTGCAAGGTTTCTGTGGCAAGGCAATATCCAGTATGGCTGAACAAGATGATGATCGCCAGCACTGGCGGATCTAGCCCACCAGTTGGGGGGGGGGGGGAGGAAACTTTCGGTTTTCGGCGTTTTCGGCGCCTACCTCCACCGTTTCTATGTTACCGGATTTTTGTTCTTGTTTACCAAAACGTTCACGTTCACGTTCAACGTCTTGTTGTACCACGTCAATGTTCGTGGACGTATACACACTGGCGGATCCGATTTTGTCAACTCTTGCTGTAAGCAGAATTTGAGCAGCATGGAACCCTCGATGTGTGTCAGAATCTACTATGCTACCATACTGGCTTCCAAACAATTATTTTTAATTAAAAAAATCCTTTAAAATTGGAGATTCTTCCATCCGGACGCTATTTTTTAACCTCGGCAAAAGTTACTGCATTTTAATTTACTTGGCTTCTGTTTGGTTTTTTTTTGGGGGGGGGGCAAAAGACACTATGGCCGCCCCTTTTAAGCGCTTCCGGGGGCCATGGCCGGAATGGCCCCTCCCTGGATCCGCCAGTGATCGCCAGGACTGGAAGTGGATCTCATTATCAGGTCACCATATGCTATATGCCCGCAGAGCCTGCTGCTTCCTCTCCATCCAACTAATCACTATCAGATAATGACATCTAGCTGGGTTGCTAGTCATACATGTCTTCATCTGGCAATGTAAGGAGTCGATTTTTGGGGGGAGTATATCATTCTTTGGGTGGCCAAAGGCCAAAGTTTCGAAAAGGTCATTTTCCGACGCTGCATCGCCAGACACCGTAGACATCGCAGACATCGCCAGATACGGCCTTGCCGTCTGATGCTGGGGACACGTGCGCTCCATACCGGTGACCGGTATTGACCGTCTGCCGGAGTGACGTTGGACGGTGTCGCTGGGCCCCTGACGACGGCTCCAACGTCGGGTCAACAACTGCGGTTGCTGTCGGCGAAAGCGATAGCATCGGAGACGAAGCACCGGCCGGCCCAGCTACAGTGCCGGCGGTCGTATGTTACGTCCGGGAAGTCGTAGCTTTTGCAGCCGACGGCTGAAGTTTGCAAGCGTGAATCCAATTCGAAATACTGGATCGACATGGGAGCCCTCAACGTTTGTTGCAACTCCCAGGGACGGTAAAGAGCATGCAGTAGGGCCATTAGTCCAATTCAGCACCGTCATAGTTCCGGGAGCGTGGTTGAGCATGTCTATTGATTATGTGGTCTGCTAGCCGAAACTTCCTTTCTGGCATCACCAAAACGCAGTGTTGCCAGCAGTGTTGGTAGTATAAAGCTTTGAAAAGGCCATGCACAATCGTCATGCCGGTATCCCGTACCAGCGCTAACCTGTCAACTGACCTGACCTGTCAACTTGAGGACTTAACCGACCCAGCGGAAGTACCCCCACCCCCCACTACGTAAGTACTGTGCAACTCTCAGAGGATATACATCTGTCACTGGATAATAATAATCTGGAAATGGAGATCACGTAAGTTTATCCATAATTGATTTTCAGGTCGCCAGAGGATCACACTTTTGTGGTGCGTCATGCCTGTAGTACGCGTACCACCGTCATTCTCGAGTCTGATTTGAGGGCGGTTCCAAGACCCCTGCTCTGAGAACTTTCGCCGATCCCGCTGTTCGCGCTTCACCGGCTAAGTACCCCGGTCAGGTCTCCGGTCATGTTCGGCGACATCGTCTCCCGACCGTCCGGCCACGACTATGATCCGCCCGTCCATGTTCCGCGGCACCGCACCCCAGGCCCGTTACCCGTTCTTTTGGCACCGTTAGCGATTCCTCGCCCCCGTCTTTGAATTCCATTCCCAGCCGACCCACTGCCCACTTCCGTTCCCTGCCGACCCAATACCCACTTCTGTTCCCTATCGACCCACCACCCACCTCCGTTCCCTGCCGACCCACTACCCACTTTTGTTCCATGCCGACCCACTACTCACTTCCGTTTTGTTCCACGGTTTTCCCTTCTTCTCCTACAATCAAGGCTGCACTGAGACATTGCCAAACATCAATTTCGGCCTTCTTAGCCGGCTCCAAGGGCATCGATGGATCGGTGAGTTTGCCGGAGCCAACTTTATGGATCGAAAATTTTACCGTCGCACGTACTGCCACGCCAGCCAAATCATGGATGATGTACGCCTGGATTGGAAACTCTGCGTCGGAGCCTTTCATCTGCGAGTATCAGCGGCACCAACCTGCCACCTAGCGGAGGGCAAGTAAAAACACGGAAATGCGGCCAGTTTTAGGCCGTGCTCCTATGAGAGTTCGGGGTACGCATTTCGTATTGGCATTTCTTCCAATTGATTCAGCCACCCCAGGAGGATTGCATCTGCCTTTCATGATACAGAATTGATCAAGGAACCTTACCGCTCTTTCCTTATTGATTCATTACGCTCCGTACCGAAGTTGTGATGCGAAGTGAATGCATCTGTGAGAGGGAGCCCATTTCGCCGAAAGAGTCGGCTCACCGATGTTGATTTCTTAAAATGATCGCAGGGGGCAAAGTACATGAAAGCAATAGGCAGACCAAAGTGAATAGGGGAGGGGGTTACATTCCATAGGCTCCCATGTTAGAAGTTGAAAGTACTGCGGGTAGGGGGAAGCAAGCATTGAGGGGCAGTCTCACCCTCAAAGATAGGAATGAGCGGTTCTGCTTTCGCCCCCACCCTCCTAATAATATGTCACATTCCGCTCTAGATATGTGGCTGATATTTTCCTGGTGGAGTGATTTACACAACTAAATGGGAGAGTACAGACTTCGGCGTACCCACCAATCCGCAAAAAGGATTGAGCGGAAGTTCCATGGAGGGTACAAGCCCCCTTCCCCTACACCATGCCACTGACGGATTTATGGTTTTGCCATGGAGGCGTCATTTCTCCAGAGGGGCGGCTCTCGGTCCAGAACATTTAGACGGGGTACACTCCGATCTCCCAGAGGGGCACTATTTGTTTTTGTCTGAGGAGTGCCTTACGCCAAAAATTCACGGCGTGCGTTCGGACTCCCGGGGAACTTCTGTTCCCAGACTGAGGAGCGCTTTGCGCTGAGAAATTCGAGGAGGGGTACACTGGAACCCCCAAGAGAGGCGACCTTCGGGTCATAAGGGGCGCCACTTTCGCTTCCTCCCCATTGGATCAGCCCTGACACGCTAAGTTCGAGACACCAGTAACATGTTCACCTGGATTTGCACGATTGGGCTTATGTTATCAGAGCCTACGCTATAAGCTCGGCTTGGCGCCGACACGGATCACAAAATACACGCCACAAAAGCGTTGAACTGAGAAAAGCATGTTCTTCCAGTGTGCAATATTTGCTTAAGGGCTGATTTCCTGTCGTATTGCAGAATACGTATAGAAATGAACATTTTTCATTGAATCAAGGTTCAAGTTTGTCGAACGTCGAAGCCATATTTCATCGCTATCAGCATTGATCAATAGCATGCTATATGCAGCATAGAAAGCATGTCATAGAAAGTATAGAAAACAAAGTGGTTCAATGCACGCACACGCACACGCACACGCACACGCACACGCACACGCACACGCACCCGCACCCGCACCCGCACCCGCACCCGCACCCACACCCACGCCCACGCCCACACCCACACCCACACCCACACCCACACACACACACACACACACACACACCCCAAGGATCGCGGCAGTGATGGATGTGGTTGGTATATGAGCGCGATGAACCCTCCAAGGAAAAACAAGGAGAAACAAAAATTCGCTTATGCTCTACTTCAGTTCATCTTGATCGATGTTTTCCATGTTGCCCGATCTCCCCAATGAAGCCATCTATAACATATCTTCACTCTCCATGCTTATGAAAATCTGCCTTCTTTCATTTCAGGTTTTGCATTTGAAAGTGGAAAAGCGTAAGGACAAAAGGGAGAAATCATAATACAACGCTGCTCTATTAATCAGGCAAATTTCGACCACCTAGAATAGAGATGTCGACAGGTTTTTGGGAATAGTGAATAATCCCCAAATTAGCTAAATTTCGACTGCCTTGCATAGAGACGTCTGCGAGTTTTTTTAACTAGGAAAGGAAGTAGCACGCAACCCATGACTCCAGAACTTCTCGGAGTTCGGACCGACTGTCTCAACAACAGTTGTTGGGAAGATAATCCATGGGCGCTAAATGGCCAAACCTGGTCGATGCGCCCTAACACTCAAACAACCAACCAACCAACCAACGGGAAGATAATCCATACCTGAGAGCGCGGTAGACGAGCACCTTTCAGTTAAGACCAAGGCCAGCTAATGAACATCATAGAAACGCAGCACTTCGGCAGTTCTTGCTCAACGCAGTATTCGTGCATGATAGACATGTTCAACAACGCATGGGATCTCTGCGCTACCGACATGGATCGAGAGGTGAATCATTCGAAGTGAAGCGTGTATTTGTAGCATAATTTTATCTGCGCAGCATAACACCCCGGCTGTCGTAATATCGGACAGAAAACCTAGTTTGGTGCCAGATATCCAGGGCTGAATGGCAGCATAACATGTACACTGTAAGCAGCCACCCCCGCACTTGGAGAACGGCCCATGTCGGTCACCACCGACGATCTACCTGTCAGGGCGACGTTAATAACCTGTCGATGTTAAAGTTACCGGCAGATCCATTCATTACTGACAACAAAATCGTTCAAAAACAAAATCCGGAGCACTGCTCACCAAGCGTGCCATGTGGCGCAACATCAGGAGCACTGCCCACTAAGCGTGCCACGTGGCGCAACATTGAGCGCCCAAGCGCGCCAGTGCCGCTCACCTGGACCTGAGCGTGTTGTTGGCGAATGTGAGGCGGCGGTAGACGTGTCGGCCGTCGCGGTACTGGAACGAGCTGGCGTCGTCCAGATAGAGCGTGCCGTCGGCTGTCTGTCGCTTGTCCAGAGCCACGGTCAGCGTGTACGGGTCGGCCGCCATGTGGGCGCTGGCACGACGCGGCCGCTCCTTACCGGCTACCACCGAGCCGCTCTTCTGGTACACCGGCACCTGTGCCAGACGGTACACACGGACACGTCAGACACACGGTACACCAGTACAGTACCTCAAACAGACGGCACGCTGGCGCCTCGACAGACGGCACACTGGTACTGCAAACAGACAGTACGCCAGCACCTCTTACACACGGCACCGAGGGCAGGTGGTACACCGGCACCTAGGCCAGACGGGACACCGACACCGGGCCAGACAGTTCACCAGCACGTCTTACACACAGCACCGAGGGCAGGTGGTACACCGGCACCTAGGCCAGACGGGACACCGACACCGGGCCAGACAGTACACCAGCACGTCTTACACACGGCACCGAGGGCAGGTGGTACACCGGCACCTAGGCCAGACGGTACACCGACACCGGGCCAGAGAGTACACCAGCACGTCTTACACACGGCACCGAGGGCAGGTGGTACACCGGCACCTAGGCCAGACGGGACACCGACACCGGGCCAGACAGTACACCAGCACCTCTTACACACGGCACCGAGGGCAGGTGGTACACCGGCACCTAGGCCAGACGGTACACCGACACCTGGCCAGACAGTTCACCAGCACGTCTTACACACGGCACCGAGGGCAGGTGGTACACCGGCACCTAGGCCAGAAGGGACACCGACACCGGGCCAGACAGTACACCAGCACGTCTTACACACGGCACCGAGGGCAGGTGGTACACCGGCACCTAGGCCAGAAGGTACACCGACACCGGGCCAGACAGTACACCAGCACGTCTTACACACGGCACCGAGGGCAGGTGGTACACCGGCAGCTAGGCCAGACGGTACACCGACACCGGGCCAGACAGTTCACCAGCACGTCTTACACACGGCACCGAGGGCAGGTGGTACACCGGCACCTAGGCCAGACGGTACACCGGCACCGGGCCAGACAGTACACCAGCACCTCTTACACACGGCACCGAGGGCAGGTGGTACACCGGCACCTAGGCCAGACGGTACACCGACACCGGGCCAGACAGTACACCAGCACGTCTTACACACGGCACCGAGGGCAGGTGGTACACCGGCACCTAGGCCAGACGGTACACCGACACCGGGCCAGACAGTACACCAGCACGTCTTACACACAGCACCGAGGGCAGGTGGTACACCGGCACCTAGGCCAGACGGTACACCAGCACGTCTTACACACGGCACCGAGGGCAGGTGGTACACCGGCACCTAGGCCAGACGGGACACCGACACCGGGCCAGACGGTACGCCAGCAAGTCTTACACACGGCACCGAGGGCAGTTGGTACTGTAAGGAGGCTTACATTCTTTCGGCACGGAATTTTCGATATACTCCTACCCGACAGGGCCCAAAGCGGCAAGACGTGGAGTCAGATCCCGGCCACCAGCTCCCGTCCCTTTCCATGCCATGTTTCAAGAATAAACCCACCCGAACCCGACCCCGGTGCGGATGCGTCCAGATCACCCAACCTAACCTAACCTAACCTAACCTAACCTAACGTAACCTAACCTAACCTAACCTAACCTAACCTAACCTAACCTGCTTACCTCTTGGTTTATCATAGCTATAATTTATATAATGCACCATGAGGTTAGGTTAGGTTAAGCTACTTCGACCATCTCATTAAGGTATGTGAACCATTTGTAGCATTAGCCAGTCGAAGCCTCGGTGCCATACCTATGACGTCATCACACAGTACCGATGTGACGTCATCGTTCAAATTGAAAAGTAAGCATCAGCACCAAAAATGAGTGGTTGCATCTTCTTAGTCACATTCATAAACATCATATTTTGAAAAACAATTCCAAAAAATCCAAAAACACCTATAAAAAATTTACCATCATTTCTAGCATTCATCAAATTTGCCTGGGTCTCATAGTTCACCTTAGGCATCACCTCTGTTGGTGTGGATGTTGTTGTTAATGCCTTTGTCCCAGCAGAGGACTGATGTTTTCTTTTTGTGATTGCCTCCTTATAAGTATTTGGCTGTAGCTCAAGTCTAGACAGGATGTCTTCCTCAGATATGGCATCCCCAATCAAGATGCTGGGCATGTCTTTGTGTTTTTTTGTGTTTTTTCACATCTCCACCTTGGGTGAAGTAGGTGGCTAACTTGCCCTCACGTCTCAGTTTGGCACACCTTGAAACAATTGCCATCTTGTCCTGGGTGAGAGATTCATGAATGAACAAGCCCTTTTTTAAAGATATTTTTGGTACCCTATTCCTGTATATTGCATCCCTTACTTCTTTGTTGTTAAATCTGATGATAATGCTGTCTTTTTTTTTCCTAGCCAGTGAACGGTGTTTATGCACCAAAAAGGAAACTGAATGCCTTTATGAAAGAAAATGAGGTGCATGACTTCCTCTCACAAGTTTTTTTCCAGGCCTGATGGACAATTTCCCCCTGCAGATGAGGCAATCCTGACGGGTGTAGTTTTCAGCAGCTTCAGCTTGTTTCTTTGCTAACTTGACCATGCTTTCTAATTTATCAATTCTAGCCTGTTGTTTTTCCACCAACTGTTTGAGGAACTCAAAACTTCCCTGTTCAGACATCTTATGCAGGCTTGAGTCAGTAACTTCCCACTGTACTAATGTTGGATTTAGAATCCGCTTAGCCCCTAAATATTTACTGACAGTTTATAAATTTCAAATGGAATACCCCGCCCTGACACCGTCTACGATCAGACACAACATTCTGCTTTGATCAGACTGGCTGATATTTTGTAAAAAGTAACTTTAAATTGTCCACTACCAGCTACTACAGTACTAGATACATACTACCGCACTACAGCAACAAGATATAGACAATTGCATTCACTAATGAATTCGGCAAGATACTCCCTGATTGAAGTTGATTCGCCGGTTGGGTTGTTTGTGTCGGAGCACTAAATGGCGCACGTTCGCAGCATATGGAGTCCAGGAGACGACGCCAATTACGATTTTGTAACGACAGATAGCCTGTGAAGCCCGTTGATTGGCTAGATCGGCTTTCAGTATTTTTGGTCATTCTCTTGCATATATATTTTTACTTTATAAATGAGCAAGTATAATTTTGCGGCGATGATACTCAGGTAGCTGAGGCTTAGGGGGGGGGGACACGGAAAAAAATGATAGAGACAAATCGCCACTTTTCAGAAATTGGGGGGACATGTCCCCCAAGCCCCCCACTCCCACCCAGTGGCTACACCCATTGCCCCCCCCACACACACACCGCACAAACTAAAACAAACACCTGTCTTCACAATACGCACCTTGTATCCGCTTAATTTGCCCAACGCTCGCTTCACGCTCCGATCAAAAACTTGGCTGGAATCCAACCTTTCAAACCGGAATGTTCCAGTGGTCAGGAGCGGCTTCCAGTCGCACTTCCGACCCTTCAAATTCCTCGCTCCGCACTGCGCGCCGGCCGTCCCAAAGCGGACAATCAAGTCGCCAGGGAGTCCGGTCAATCACAGGAGGTCTCCGTGCGTTCGCCCCCCACCCCGTCCTCCGTTGACGCTCCGTTCGCGTTTCGATCGTTTTCTGTGTGCGTGTGGAGCTGGCTTTACATCATGATGGCATCATTATCAGCATCATGGCGGTTACATTAGCACCTCTTGGTGAATGGTGGCACCAGCACAATCCACTGCCAGTCACATGCCAGGCGCTGCTAGCTGAGGATACGTCTCGTGTTTCGGTAAACTCTACCACAGAAAACATTTCAAACACATTGTATACAACTCACTTAGGTATGAAGTTAAATGCTAGTTTATCCAGCACAACCGCATCCGGGCAGCGCTTGTATCTGTGCCCTTGTTTTGTTGCTGTGCACGTGACAGCCTAGATGATCTAGCCCGCGGGGCACCAGCGGACTCAGAAACCGTTTGCATTTGAGACAAAAGTCCGCATGCCACCCACATGCAGTCAGGCCGTGGCAGTTTGATCGGTTAGCCACGCCGGGTCCGCACGTGGGCCCGGTGTGGCTGGCGTGTTCAATTTGGCGTGGCCCAACTATTCCCATTAAAAAGAAAAGTCACCGGATTTCAACCACTAGTTTGTGTAAAGGGTTTGGTCTTTTTCTTAATCTTTTTTTTAAGAAACTTCATGGGAAGAAAACATTTCATGACAACTTAATTTTCCTGAGGGGGCCGAACCTAATAACATCGCTTCTAACTCACCGAATGTTCATCACTTCCCTTGTTCAAAGGGTTTTCTGGCATCCTTTGATAAGTCAGCCCACGCGGCTCAAATTATACCGGTGCAAATCACTGACGAATATCAAATATTCCAATTTCACACCTTCCAGTATATAACCCCCGGTCGCCACCAAACCAACGTTCGTGCACATGCATGCCCCCCCCCCCCCTGCTCATTTGGCGCATTCGCCACACTTTGTGCGATTCTGCGGTTTCTGCTAAGCCCCCTATGTCTTGCTAACTGCTGCCGTATCATATTCTTGTGCCATATTTCACGTCATGGAATGCTTCGTATGAGGCTTGCGTGAAAAATTCGATGAGCTCAATTCGATTTTTGTATTTTCCCACATTTTCTAGTGAGAAAGAAATCCGGACAAACTGCTGAACTTTGACGTAACTCATTTTTGTTCTTTAAATATGCTTCCCGATTGGCTACGAAACCGAGGAGCTGGTCCGGTGTTCTTTTTGGGGTCCGACCAATTTTTCGCATTCTGATGTGCTTCTTTTTTTCCCAGCGCATTATTTTTAGGGCCTGGACGAGTTTTCGATACCTCGGTGCTTTCTTGGGTTCCTGCTTTTGTGCGGGCCGATGGTGTTTTTGGGGGACCGGTGCGTCTTCGAAGGCACCAGACGCGTTTATTTAGTGCCCCAGCGCGTTTTTTGTGGCACGTCGTTATTTTCCCGTCACAACCAATTTTTTAGGCACTCATGCTGTCTTTGCGGCCCCGGTGTGTTCTGAGGGCCCGGCTCATTCTGAGTGCTTCCGATGTGCATTCTAGGGCTCCCGGCGTGTTTTTGACGGCAGTGTTGCGTCGCGTCGGTGCACATAGCTGGATATTGACAAAAACAATAAACGACTAGTCAAATCAAGTTGTATTACAGCATCAAAAGAACGATATTATGATCAATTCGAAACGAATTTGTAGACTAACTACGACACTAGCGGATCCAGGGAGGGGCCATTCCGGCAATGTCCCCCCCCCCCGAAGCTCTTAAAAGGGGGGGGGCAGTTTCAATTTAACTGCATGGGGGAGTGACTTTTTCAGGCGTACCGGACCACAGAGGTCATTTGCGCCACCTTTGAAGCGAGTACGTTACATGTCTGACTATAAAAGCGGGTGTTTGCGATCAAGGTGCAGGCATGTGGACGTTTACGTAAAGGGAATTTTACGTTATAGTTTGTGTGATATTTTAGGCGCTGAAGGCGGGGCTAGGATGGGGACATCCCCCTAATGTCTAGATGGCAGGGGCGTCGATTTGTATCCTTTTGTGGGGGCCAGGGCCCCACCAATGTTGATCTTGGCCCCCCTAATGTTGATTTGGGCCCCCCCAATAACCTATGCTATTTTATGCTGATAAGAAAGCTAAAGGGAAAAAATGAAAAATCCCATGCTGAGTAGAAACATTGATGCTATTTTTATGCTCATAAAAAAGTTGAAGGAAAAAAGAAGTGAAACACCATGCTAGGTACATAGAAAATGTAGTCGATGTTAACCAGCACATTTTGTAATGAAAACAAACAGATTTGGGTTCGATAGTGGTCTGGCTCTCCACCTTTTGCTACAAAATTCAAAATGGTGTGCACAAAAACCAATTGTCATTGTCAAACTTGCATACAATCCAGTCCCGTGAACAACAATCAGTTATCATTGAGATTGTGGATATACAAACTATAATTAACCTCAACAGCCCACTCATCACACTATCAGCTTGATATTTACCTGGTACCTAGGCACCTAGGTACATGCTACAGAAAGACTTAGAAGAGCTTGTGAAGTGGTCCAAAAAATGGCAGATGAAATTAAATTTTGATAAGTGCAAAATCATGCATGTATGCAGGGGCGTCGATTTGTATCCTTTTGTGGGGGCTATGGCCCCACCAATGTTGATCTTGCCCCCCAATGTTGATTTGGCCCCCCCCAATAACCTATGCTATTTTATGCTGATAAGAAAGCTAAAGGGAAAAAATGAAAAACCCCATGCTAAGTAGAAATATTGATGTTAACCAGCACATTTTGTACTGAATAGAAACAGATTTGGATTAGATAGTGGACTGACTCTCCACCTTTTGCTGAAAAATGTAAAATTGTGTGCAAAAACAAACAAAATAGCTGGAATTCCCTCCACTGTGGAAGTACAGCTTACATCTTTCTGGGTTGGTTGATTGGTTATTTGGGTTTACGGCCGCATTGACTGCGTTGGTCATACAGCGCCCATACAACTTTTCTTGTTCCCACCTTAAAGCACAATAATGCCCAAAAGTTTCCGAAAAAATTTACAACCATGTTCACAAAAAAATATAGTTTTCTATTCAAAATCAGGTTAGGTTAGGTTAGGCTCGGTTAGGTTTCTTTTTTAAGGTTGAGAATTTTCAGAAAATAAATTAAGTGACATTTTAATTTAGTTGAATTTTTTGTTCTCAAAAGCTAGGTTAGGGTGGGCTAGGTTAGGTTTTGTTGCATTAAACAAAACATTTATGTTTATGCTGTGTTACCGAACTCAAAGACTTTTTGGCATTATTTTGCTCACAACCTGAAAAGTAAGCACAGAAAATAAGTGGGTCCAATCATCTTAGTCACCTTCATAAACATGGTATTCTGCATACATTTTTTGTTTTAAAGGAAAAAAGAACACCTTAGACCGCAAGGTTACCAAATAATTTGCAATTTTTGGGGAAACTTTTTGTAATTTGTAAAAAAAAAGTTTTCCAACTTGAAAAACCTAAACTAACCTAACCATACCAAACCTAACCCATTTGCTAGCTATATGGAGGCAAATGTGTGTAAAAACTTGTCTTGTTACCACCTTAAAGCACAATAATACCGATTTGGCTAGGTTAGGCTAGTTTAGTTCGTTACCTTTGAAAAATTGTTCAATCATTTTCAAAAATAAAATAAAATCGGAGATTCTCCTTCAAAAGCAGCTGACATTAGGTTCGGGTAAGTTTGGTTCGGTTGTTCAATTTAGAAAATTTTCAGAATATATATTGCTTAATTTTTGTTTCTATTTTTTCTCCAAAGCAGGGGTGTCGATTTTTATCGATAGACACTAGCGCGTATTAAATGTCACAAATCGTGATGGGCGTTCCTCAGAACATCCAAAATCGTAACATCCAAATAAAAAATTCCAGCGCCTAAAGTCTAAATTTGAGGTCACAGTGACAAATGTGACGGAGGTAAGACATTTGTGGTGCAATTGCGCGCAGTGTTTAATCCGGAGGCCAATCTCATGTGACGTCTAACTGATTCGTTTTTGTACTTCGCACATTCTGATGTATCTGCGGATTGGTGTGATTTTAAATAGTGAATAAATAGCTTGCTGATATTTAATTCCCAAAGGAACAGTAGTTGAAGAAGTTGGCAGGTAAGCTTGAAAAAGTCCAGTCCGTGCTTTTTTCTCATTTGTGCTCAAGGTTTCCATGTTAATATCACATAACTACCACGTTTGTCTTCAAGAAGAGCTGTTTTTAGTTTACTTTTATTCATATTTTCATTCCACTGCTCTTAGTGCCCTTTCTGCCCAGGATTGGGGCACCTAGTGTTGCATTTCCGTCCAGAGGCCGGCACACCTTTTGGTAAATTTACAGCTTAAGGTAATTTCTGATTATTTTTTTTCCATGCCATGTTTAGGAATGTGATGAACATGATGTTACTGCTCATTTTGGTAAATTTGTGTTTTAAGGTGTTTTATGAATTCGTGGAATGTATCATTTAAATGCAATGATTATGAATGTGACTCAGATGATGGGACCACTCATTTTCTATACAAATGCCTACATTTCAGGTTGTGAGCAAAATAACACCAACAAAAAGCTTTGAACTGGGTGACATAGGGTAAAGTATTTTTTTTTTAAATACAAAAATGCAACATAACCTAACCTAACCTAGCTTAACCTCCCCTTGGAGAAAAACAAAACCAAAACATCAAGTTGTAAAAATTTCAAGCAATGTAATTTTTTTACAATTGAAAAATGTAACCCAACTTAACCTAATCTAACATAAGCTGCTTTTAAAGAAAAAAGATCTATTTCTTTCAAATTTTGGAACAATTTTTGCAAAAAATGTCGAACTTAAGACACTTAAACTAATCTAACATCACCAAACATAGCCCATTTGTTTGCTTTATGGAGGCAAATGTGTAATAACTTGCCTAGTTACCACCTTAAAGCACAATAATTCTGGTTAGATTAGGTTGGGTTAGGTTTTTTCATTTGTAAAATTTCAAGAAAATAAATTGCTATATATTTTCCCAATCTTGTTTTTGTAGTTATTTTCTCCAAGGTCAGGTTAGGCTAGGTTATGTTAGGTTATGTTGAATTTGTAATGTATTTCTTTTAATTGCTATGTTACTAACTCCAAGCCCATTTTTAATGTTATTTTGCTCCCAACCTGCTCACAACCACAAGCATTTGCACAGAAACTGAGTAGTGCCATCAACTTAGTGACATTCATAAACATTGCATTGGAAATTTAAATAAAAAATATTAATAAAACACATAAAAGCACAAATTTCAAGTCCTTTCTTCTGGAAATGCATGCCTTTCAATTGGGAGTAAAAAATAACACCAAAAAAAGGGTGTGGAGTAAGGAAATATAGCATGCAAATAATGTTAAAGCTGTATGATAACCTTACCTAACATAGTTCAACTTCCCATACAAGAAATTAATTGTTTTTAATTTAAATTTTCGAGGCATTTTCTCGAATATTTTCAACTTAAAAAACCTAACCTAAGCTAGCCTGAACCGTTTATTTTTTTTTTGTAGAAAAATCATTAACACAAATTATTTACCAACAAATGATTCTTTTTATAACTTACAACAAAAGCCTAACCTAACCTGACAAACCTAACCCCTTTGTATGCTTCATGGAGGTAAAATGTGTGTAAAACTTGTCTTGTGGTTACCTTAAACTGTGATAATACCTGGCTTTTTTGGGTAATTTGTCAGCTCATGGTACTCTCTGACTTCTTTGAATTTATTTTTTTAATGCAGTGTTTGTTAATGTGCTGAACATGATGTAACCGCTCATTTCCTCTGCAGATGCACACTTTTCAATTGTGAGGAAAAATAACATGGAAAAGGGGGCTTGGATTTGAGTAATATAGGATGAAAAATAATGTTCAGATAAAAAAAACATGTAACATAACCTAACCTAACCTAGCGTAGAATTCCATGAAAGAAATGATTATTTTTATGCCCAATTCCCCCCCCAAAAAAAAATTTGTTCTCAAACATTTTCTAACTTAAAAAGTCTAACATAACCTAATCTAGCTTGAACCGTTTTTGAAGACTTTTTTTCCATTTACTAACTTACAACAAAAGCCTAGCCTAACGCAATTAGACAAAACCTAGCTCCTTTGAATGATTCGTGGAGGTAAAATTGGGTGTAAAACATGTCTTGTGGTTACCTTAGACTGCAATAATATCTCTTTTTGTGCTACCTGGTGTACGTGATGAACCTCCATCTGCATGCTGCATGAGAGCATTGCACTTATTGCTTCACAAAGAACAATAACATGTTGAAAGTACGATATTTTCAGGAATGGAATCCTGTGCTGATAACATTTTCTGAGTTATAAATTTGCAGATCAGATCTACATCATTTGTGTTAATAAATATGAGAAATTCATAGAAATGCATACACCGGTTTGTGGACAAGAAGTTATTCCGATGATTTCTGATGTATTGGAACATGACAAATTTTCATGATGGAAGCAGGCAAAGTTAAAGTACATATATCTCAATAAGTGGTCAGTTCACTAACAAGACAGCAAATTCACTCAAATAGCATTCAAAATTCCAGGCGGCCCACTCTTTTTGCAAGTTTAAAATCGATGACAGTGCTTTCTTGAATCATGTTTAATGTATTGCTGACACTTGTTAGGAACTGATGTGTGTAACGTTAATTAACATTTCTAATGTCCTGATGTTTGTACACAAAATATAGCTCACTATTGTAAATAGCATGGGAAGTATGATGCCATAGATCACGGCTAATTTATGGTCAAACTGTCATGCAGCAGATTCCCTGCATTGTTACTTAGTTATTTGGGCTTTGGGGCACAGACCATGTTGATCACATAGCTCCCTGCATTGTTGTTAACTGATACATCAGTATGTTTGCAAATTCACTGATGAGTGAATCCATACCATTCTCACTTGGGTATAAAAGCTACATTATAACATTGCTTATAGGTACCCGGCGGCTGTGTCGGTGCATTGACGGCACGTTAAACTTTCGGTCAAAATTGCGCCGTTTAACTTGAATTAATGGATCGGGTGGTGGGGCCAGGGTTCACGCAACAAGCTCCGCTTAGCAATCGGACCCTGGTTCATAAAGCCACCCCAACAAGAACTCGGATGAAACTTATTTAAAAAATGAAAAAAAAAATGCATATAACAGAAACCCATCTCGATTGTACTGCTTAGTCAGGACACCATAGAAGTCAATGAAGCCAATGAAAACCATAGAAGTCAATGAAAATGTTACTTCATCCCCTGTATTGTTAATGGAAACAAGTCTCTTGAACCATATGTTATGTCCTTCACAGTGTTGCTCCATCCACCTCCAACTCCAACCCTGACCAAACTTCAGGAGCTCATCCATCTCCAAAGCAGTGTGTTGAAGAAGGTATGTATTGCAGCATAACTACTGTGACCGGAATTCCATGGTATCCATGTTGCCTTACAATCCATCCTTGCTGATCCATGTAGCAGATGTTTGACTTTCCTCAAACTGTCTGGATAACTGGGGAGTTGAAATCACATGTGTGATGAAACAGATGGACTATTCCTGGATTCTTATGTTGCATCATTGCATGGCACAGTGACATACCGAATGGGGAGGGGGAATTGTGGGAAGTTGCCTCACTCCCCCCCGTCCTGATAGGTTGTGGGGCCCCCAAGAGTCCGCCGTGCTTAGGAAAAAAATGCGCTATGCTCCCTAAGAATTTCACTCGGTCCACCAAAAATCGCACCGGGGCTCAGAAAAATCACATTGGGGGCCCCCAAACGTAGCGCAGGGGCCCCGATAATGACGCTGGGGCCTCAAAAGTTTGCACCTGGGCCCCTGAAAATCACGTTGGGGCCGCAAACAAGTCGTGCCGGGATTCAAGAAAATCACGACGGGGGCCACAAACGGTCGGGCCGGGGCCTCCTGAAAATCATGCCGAGACTGGGGTATTAAGAATTACCACCCGGGCCCCTGAAAATCACGCCAGAGGCCTGATAGGTCCCACCGGGGCTCTAAAAGTCTCGTTGAGATCACCCAACAAATGAAGCCGGGTGAATGAAAAACAGTCCGGACACGGAAAATCAATCTGGGATCTCAACAATAGCTCCAAAATCCCACACAACTTGTTGGGCCCCCATAAACGTGTCGTAGCCACCGCAAGGGATCCCAGCAAGTGACGATGGGGCCCCAAAAATCGCACTTAGACAAAAACAAATTCACGCCGCTTCTCTTGAAAATCTCACTGGGGCCAAAACGTCGTGCCGGAGCCCCACAAGTTGGAGCTGGCTTCCCAAGTACCTATATATACCCGGAATGTCACGTTGCGGACGGAAAATTTGCGTCAAGGATCCACAAAATAATAAGTCGTCGGACGCCGGAAAAGAAACCTGTTTGGGCATCGGAAAAAAACGCACCGAGAGCCAGAAAAATCGTACCGGGTTCCAAAAATAGCCTGCAGGGGGCTTATAAAAATAGACTTCACCACAAAAACCACAAGGAGACTCCATCGAATCGACAAGAGCACCGGAAAATTAAGAATGGGTCCCGAAAGAAAATTATCCGAAGGGCCTTTCTACTCTCGATCGTGAAATCTGCGCAAAAATCACGTTGAGCAGCCGCAGTGGCGTACTAAATGGAAAAATTCCCCTCCCTAACGTTAGGCACCAAGGAAATACTTTCACCCATCGTCATTACCGTTCAGGTCTGCTGTGCTCTGATGCTTCATCAATGCCGGTGTGTTTTAGCCTGCATCTGATCGCTGAAGTATTTTTATTTAAGCCGGTGTGTGTTTGTTGGTGTGTGGAGTGAGGAGGAGGGTAACAGTGACGGTGACGGTGACGATAGATCCGAGCCCACTATATCGCACTGCAGTCGCATGCTATCACTCAGAGTTGTTATGTTGGTGAGTTCGAGTCTCACCTGTCGCTACTCTTCGCCCGCGACCAATCGGCGTGAGAGATTGGCGACGCTATATGACAACGGTTGACGTGTCGTAGAACCAATAACCAACCAAGAGTTGTTATGTTGAAATGTACTGAGCACTGCTCTTTTAATTATGTAACTTCACCAGTTATTGGACGATTTTCCCCGTCGGTGAGGATGCTGAATAAACATAAACATACACATCGTCGAACAAGAAATCAGAATTTCTGAGATCTGAAAATATAGCGGGCTAAATCCGATGAGTTTTTTTTGTTGGGGGGGGGTCTAGTGCTTTGGTACTTCGCCCCCCCACCCCCAATGTTTTTAAAAATCGACACCCCTGGTTGCATGACGTTTAATAGATCTGGAACTGCAAAATACCGGTAGGGTAGGATGGAAAATAAGTCTGTTTGCATTTTTGAGGAAATAATTGTCAGTGCTTGAGTTGATTGAATCCAAGCATAAGACCCAAATTATTGAAAGCTTTCGCTTTTAAGTTGAGTTAAGAATAATTGAACTTTAAATACATTCCAGCGAGTGGACAACGACCCCAGCCCGCCAGTGTAATTTTCCAATCAATACCGGGTGAAAAGAAATCGGCCATTATTACCGAAAACTCCGTCTAGAATAGAAATTGAATCCAGCACAAGCTTCCGTAGGGTGCCCGGTGTAGGCAGCACGCCGCCCCCTCCCTGGAGGCGTTTCATCCACCATGCGAGGAAATATGAACCTTGCAACATGGTCGGCAAACGTGCTTTGTGAATAAATAATTTTATTTAAAAACCCTTCCCAAGCGCCAGGCGCCCAGCACGCGTGGCAGCCGACAACAGATCGACGCCGCGGCGATTCGGCCCGGCCATAGTCTGAAGTCAGGCGGCGTCACCTCCCATGAGACTCATGGCTCTGGTGGAGCGATCTGTGATGAGCTTGAACGTTTGATCTGTTATTAATTGATCCAATGTGTAGTCAAACCGGCCACGCCCCCGAAACGTCCCAAGATCAGGGAAGAATGTATATACGTGATCCTGAACTTGAAGCAAACTCTAAGCAACTTTATAGGAAAACGTACATAGTTCAGGAATGCCCGTATTTCCTGGTCAATCATTCTGGATATATTAAAAGCTAGCTTGATCTTCAAGATCTAGGAACGACTCAAGGTTAGAAAAAAATTGTAAATATATATTGAAACGTTTCGGCCATAGGCCATTGTCAAACAATGGCCTATTGATCCAGGACAATCCATTGTTCCTGGATCTTGAAGATCAAGCTAGCTTTTAATATATCCACAATTTATAGGAAAAAGTGTATAGTAAGCATACCTTAGGCCAAAATCACGCGAATGGCTCATCCTATGGTTGCAAGGTTTAGTAACGGGCAGTAGGAAGGCCACCATGGAATAAATCGATCTAAAATCATTCACCGATTCTTACTTCCGACCGGTTTACTGCGCCACTTCACTATAATGCAAGCTGATAATCCGGCGTCGTGTAGCAGATCAGTTATCAATTGCACAAGTCCAACACTCTAGAGGAAAATGTGTCCAAAAATATCTGCAGTGGTAAATAGGAGTATGGAGTGAAGAAAAACATGCGGCCTGGGTCCAGGTAACTAACAAGCTTCACACCCAACTCATACTGCTTGCCTAACCTGCATGGACGTCATGTTTTTTGTATCAAATCTTCTGAAGATATGAAAATTACAACTAATGTAACATAGGAGAAGATCACTATTTTTAAGCGCCTAGTGGTAAAATGTACTGGGAATCCAATTCAAGAAATATTTTCAGGGTGACTGTACATTTAGTCATCCTAAGAAAATTCAGGACAGTGGCCTCAAAGTACATGGGAAAGGTTAATAACCCACATCACCCTGTTGGTGCAGTCCCCAATTACCCTATTATATCCAACATTCGTCATTTAGGCTCGCCATGTTGTGCTAAGCTGCGTGAAACCATGACTTTGCTGAACAAAATTTGAGGTTCTCCATTTTGTGATGTGATTGCTCCGTGACCTTGCATAACCTGAACAATTTTACTAGAATTTCTGAAAAGAATGAAAATAGCCTGTCAGGTACCAGAATTAAGAATGGGTTCCATTGAGCGTTCCGAAAAACCCTCGGAAACCCATAGGGCCCGAGGATAGTGGCCTGCTTCGTCCGGCCAATTTCGGCTGTCGGTGCTGGAACGGTGAAGTCGCCTGTCACCAAGTCGCCACTCATCACCGAGACACCGGCGTTGGCAGTGTGCCTTTCGCCGCGGGCGTTCGACCGGCTATTGGTCTCTGAGTGGTGAGGCCATGTGCAGTGAATAGTGTCGGCCTGTAGTGTGATAATGGGGCGAATGCAATGCGATAGCGATACTCTGAGGACGGACTGGCAAGTCAGTTTGTAGCCGTAAGCCGAGTGTATGGCGATAGGCATGAGGTCGGTGAACTTTGCGCTCAATGACGCGGTGTCACAATGAGGATACAGTAGTTGTTACCAAGGATAGTGAACGTTACGAAGGACAACAGGGCGCATGCCCACAAAGTAGTGGCGGTTTTCGCGTGGCGCCACGGTCTGGGACTTATTACCCTCGCTCGGTTCCGGCTGTCAGTGCTGGAACCGTGATCCGACCTGTCGTCGAGTCAGCGAGACCTTGCGTTAGCGTGCGCCGACCTCGGTGGGTAGTATATAAATTGATCTGGACGGCGAGTATGGTATGGTGGATTTCAAACACTGCCTTCCTTTCATATTGGTTTGTTCGTGGTCGTGACACAACGTGTGTAGGTTCCGTGTGTGCTTCTCCAGCATTTCATGTCGTGTTTTGAAGCTCTGCTTGTTCAGATGTACAATTGGCACGCGTCGTCCAACCACACCTTCCTAATGACGCTGATGCCGCGACATGTGGGACGTCCCAACGGGATTTTACATTTATCGAGCATTGAGTACATGCTATAGCTAGTAGCGATGTAATTGGTGGGTGATTGTACAAGGAATTACTTTGTTAGTTATTCTCCGAAGGTGTCTTCGCCTGTTTGGGTACCCATGATCTGATCTGCCGTGCAAAGGAACAATAGCGTATGTTACAATCTGTCCCGATCTAAAAATGCAGATGTCAGAAAGTTCAGAAATGCCTATTTACCGTTCGGGGCTATCAATAGCGATACTATTGTGCTCTCGTTCAAGTTTGATATCCATCAAATCCTTGTAGGAAGACAAATGCATTGAGCACAGTTGTGTTGCTTAAAATCGTCTGTGCTAGGTACACATAAAAAGTAAATTCGCCAGGCCATAATTTGTCTCCGTCGATTCCACCATGCGAAGGCAAAGCTACGTATGTGACAGAGCCGGACCAAACGATTATGCGTAGTATCTCGGAACATATTGTGGGAGGAAAAATTTAGGTGCGATGCTTGAGGACAAAAAGGTGCACTTACTCAATGTGGCGAATTAGCAGGGGTGCACGGGACCGCCGGACTCGGAGGTGTCTAATGAACAGAGGTGCACCGGACTGCCCGATTCGAAGGTGTCGAATGGGCAAAGGTGTACGGTACCGCCGTACTCGAAGGTGTCTAACGAGCAGAAATGCACGGGACCGCCCGACTCGAAGGTGTCTACGAGTATAAGCGCGCGGGACCGCCGTATTCGAAAGTGTCGAATGGGTAGACGTGCGGAGGACTTCAGCATTCGAACGTGTCGAATAGGCAGAAGTGCACGAGGCCACCGTACGGAGGTTTTTCAATGGTGACTGTACAACTAACATGTAGCACCGGCAATGATTGCTGCCCCATGGCACTGGACACCATGTGTTAATCTTGCGTCGGGTGGAATATTTAAACCACGAGCTATTTCTCGCGCGTTGATGTGTTTTTGTCTAGCTTAACACATCCTGGATGCAAATGCGAAGAAAAATGTGGCTCAGTTTGACACCATGCAAGACGTGCGAGATTAGCGCTTATTCGCATACGTCTCTATCGCTAAAGCTGCAGCATCTCGAGTACTATAAAGACGTATGTGATCTCCGTGATCACATGTGTCCTTTTGCCGTGCAGGTCCATGCGACAAAAAAAATAAAGATAACATATGTGTTTTGCCATGGCATGTGAAACAATCACACGAAATGCGGCACATACGTCTTGACGCAAATGCTAGTTTGTTTCATACGTCCTTTGACCATGATATGTATGTTGTTCCCCACAGGCGTATTTTTTAAAGAAAAATGTTCTTCCAAATAGTATGTTACCTAAACATGAATGGTTTTTTTCTCACCATTGGGGGTCTACGAAACAGCTATCGAATAGAAAGATGTTTTCGGCCAAAAATGTCGCATGCGTCTTTTTTCCTTTGCACGGCAGTGATGGCAGTGGATACTTGTTTGCATAGCCAAAATCCAGTTGGGAAAGGTAACCAGGGAGAGATGAAAAATATTCAGTGCAGTCAAATTCTCAATACAACTCCTTTCGTGATCTTTGTACTCAAACTACGAAAGCGTTACTGAGGATCACATTGGATAGTCTTGAACCCTGACAGCAATGTCGATATAGCCTATGTCTGCAATCTAGATATTTCGTTGAACTTTAAACAACAATAGGCGGTTTCACGCGAGCACTAGCGGGAAGTAATCGTCATGACATCCCAATGGCGAGGTCAGGGCATACTAATTACGTTGATCAGAAAGCTTTTAGTCTGTAGATTGGACCAATTTATGATATCAATAAACAAACAGAGTAGGTTTAGTTACCTAATACGACAAGTTGTTGGACTAGTAACAGCTTGTATTTGAACAAACCCTGAAAATGTACACCCACATCCGCGCCTGGGACGTCATCTAGTCGGAAATCTGGAAGTCAGACCAAGCGAGCCTGACTTCGGAAGTAAACTCGATGACAACAGCTGTTTGTCGAATTCAGCAGTCTTCAAATGCCAAATTTTCCGAGCACTCGACCACTCTGATCAATATCGCCAGCCAACTTCAACTGCAGTAAGTGATTGGCCCTTTATGATACCTGGGACGAATCATAATCCACGTTTCAAAAAATGACGTTATTATTTGTGCTCTGATTGCATCATTTACAGCTGAAATATGTCAGGCGAGCCAACAAGCAGGTTTGTCTCAGATGCGCATATTTTGGACGTGTTGCGGTCTTTTTGGGTGCTGTAAACAATTCATGTTTTGTTCTTTCTTGCATGTATGATATTCAAAGGCAAGGATCAATTGCCCTCCCCCACAGTATGGGTCATTCAGGTAGGAGTACAGCAACATTTAAAAACGGAGCCACGTATGGTGCGGTACAGCGGATGCCGTTACAACTGTAAACAACCCGCTTGTAAAGTGGAGATAATTTAATATTTTCGGGAGCGTCAAGAGGGAATCGTAGCATCTGGAAATGATGTATTTCAATATTTATTCATAATACGGGTACTTCACAGCCATGAAATAAAACGTAATAGGAAGAATATTCATCCGCAGGATATATAATACCACTCTCTCCCTAATATTGCATATTTGCTGGTAATCCAACGGCAAATTTATGTTCTATCCGACAACTCCTACCTCCCGGCCATGGTGCCAAATGCGGCCAGATTGGCTAGTTGTTTCTGTGAATTGAGCGCTTTTTTTCAAACAGTGCCACAATTTGAATATGTTGGTTAAGTTTAATATTGAATTGATTACTTCATAGTTAAAACTTCTTGAACATTCCATATATACAGATAAAGTACATATATTTCAACTAGATCAACTATTCAACTATTATCCCTTCATACTAGACGAAGTCATCGACATTGCATCCCGGTGCTTATTGGCCGTCGTGAAAAGGGCTAATGAATACAATTTGTTACATTTAGAACTGGCCTTATTTGACCTGTGTTGACCTTGAGATGTCATGGTGGCTTAGAGAACTTGGAAGAACAATTAAATTTACTCGTTCGGTGTGCGTCGTCCGCTTAGCATACCATTAGATTCACCGCGGGGTTCAGCTTACTTTTCCGGGACAGCTGCCCCTCCCCCTTGTTACTAGAAGTTAGCTATATGCCTGTGGCACTGCGTGTCCATTAACGACCTTTATATCCTCCTACGGGTGCTGTTTTCTGGACATTATTGGGGGACGCAATACATGAAGGCAATGGGAGAACTCAAATTGATGGGTACACTCCATAGGGTCCCATGTTAAAAGTTGAAATTATTGGTCGGGAGAAGTAAAGATTGAGTGGACAAGTGTCTCCTCAAAAGTGCATCAAACAAAACCCCTGTATCCTTCCCATAATTTGCATAAGTTCCACCCCACACTCCTTCATTATGAGCATTCGTCGGTGAAAGTCATGGGAAGGTGCCAGCTGGGGACGAAGCCTGCGTGGTGTGATGACCAGTTTCGGCTCGTATATCGGGTTTCAGATAAGTTTCAGGTGAAAACGTTAGTTATATTTTTCATAGAGAAAGATGTGTTCTATCACATGATCTTCATTTCATGACAATAGCTGTATTTGTTAAGAAAATATTACGTGATAAGTTACCCATAAAAAGCATTACGGGCAATGAGGACTTCGGCCGTTGAAAACTTGTGACGTCATGAAAAGTTCGAATCGCCGGACGGTTGTACCTTATGTAAAGGGCCTTGCACACCTGTGACACCATGAACAGAGCATTATGGCTCAATATATTCTTTGCGCATGCGCAGGCACCTATGTGAACATTGGTCAGACATGCCACACTTGGGTTGCGTTTTTCGATGATTTGGGTGTGTGTGCGTGATTTTAATTTGTGTTGGTGTTGAATATGGTTGATTGAGTATACCTACTTCGGGATGCAAGTCTACTACATGTGAAAGGTAGGGTGGACAGCTTACTGGGATGATTCAAACGCTTCCGTTGTTTCAGTTTGGACAATTGATCACAATCATGTCATGGAGTCGCGTCCACGTTGAAATTGGCTAGCCCTTATTTACCAGCTCACTTAGCTTTAATTATGTCTCACTTTTTCTCATTAGCTTCCTTTTTTTGATGATACCCCATCTGAAGTCCTCAATTTTTTACTTCCTTGCATTGTTGACTTCTCATATTGTTATCCAGCTTCGATTTTTTAGTCAACCCTGCCTGGGTAGGTACACACCTCATCTACCTAGGTAGGTACCTAGGTACCTAGCTAGCTAGGTAGGTAGGTACGTAGATGCGTGCCTATTTCAGGTACATAAGTACATAGGCACACTGCCTTTTTTGGTCTCTTCTCGATGTTTTCATATGCGATTAGATCTTTTCTGGTATCATTGAAGAAGAGTGCAGAGCAAGTGCAGAGCCCTTAGGGCCTGTCTGCCAGAGTGGGAAACTTACTTTCCTGGTTGGGAGTCTGAGTGCATACCGACTTCTTCCGGAGTACATTTTCATGGACATTATTTTTTTTATGCATGGAATCTGTTTACCAGTAACCAAACGGAAAAAACCTATGTAATCAGTACCTACATAATATGCATATGTTATATGCATCCTCATTTTTGGTCAAATAAAATGTCAAAACATAGGGACAAAGAAGTGAACAATGGATAGCATTGCCCGGCAGTGACTCATAATAATCAGCACTGTTTTGTCTCTCATAACTCACAGGAGCAATGTGCTTTCCTTTCACTGTTGGTCTCAGTACAAGACTAGTCATATGAAAAACAAACAAAAATACTTCACACTTCACCTTCAGCTCAGAGCGCATACCCACCTATGCAGCCGATTTCCTACGTAATACAAACAACTCCGCTACTGCACACGCCACAGTTGGATGTGATCAAAGCAAAGGATCAGTCAAGGTCTTGTGTATGCAGTATGACACTGTTAACCATGTGTTCAAAGTTGCTAATGGCTATGACATATAAAAACTACCTTGCATTGATTGGTTGACGGACATATTTCAGAACAGAAAACGCTAACTCAGCCAATTCTGATCGGTGGCCTCCAGGACTCTGGAGAACATCTTTTAAAACTGTCAAACTTTCCCACTATATGGGTAGCAGGAACATAAGTTTTCCGAGACATGGCTCCAAAGCGGAGAACAGTGTACTCGGTGCACATGCACATCATAAAGACATAAAGACAAAATATCAGTGCAACTATGAGCCACAAGGGCCCTTCTTGGTTGCACTTTGGACACTGAGCCAGTTGCCCACCAAATCTGTTGATCAACCCTCCCTGGAATACAGAAAAACAAGCCCCCTATTCTTATAATGATTGTCTATGCTGTTCTTAAAGATGTTCAGTGTGTTGCTACTGACAATGGTTTCTGGCAGCTGGTTCCAGTGTTCTACTACCCTGTTGGTGAAGAAGGACTGCCTTTACCTTGTCCTGCTGTGATTAACTTTAAGTTAATCACAATAACTAAAGTTAAGTTTACTTCCCTTTAAGTAAAAAAGGGGACTACATTTGCCCTTTTCCAATCTGTTGGAATTTCATTTTGTGAAACTGATCTACAAAATATTATACTAAGTGGAATTGCCAGTTCCTTTTCAGCTTCCTGCAATACCCTAGCATAAATTCCATCAGGTCCTGCTGTCTTGTTTGGCTTTATTTTTCTGATATAATTGAAAACAACATCACTATCAATGAAGTCAACATCATGTATCTCATCACCTGTCACTTAACTGTGGTTCACGGTTGGCAGATTAGTCACATCCTCCACTGTAAACAATGATTTAAACTGCTTGCTCAGCTCCTCAACCATCTCACAATCCTCACTCAATATAGTCCCATTTACTTCCAGTGGACCAATTGTGCTTGAAACTTTACTTAGCTTGTAGAAACTAAATAACTTTTTACTGTCCCCGTTACAGTGCCTAGCCAAATCCAATTCTTTTGCTCGCTTTGCTGCTCTGATTTTCTGCTTCACAGCATCTCTAGCT
This sequence comes from Ashinkailepas kermadecensis, assembly GCA_034440615.1. Taxonomy (NCBI): domain Eukaryota; kingdom Metazoa; phylum Arthropoda; class Thecostraca; family Neolepadidae; genus Ashinkailepas; species Ashinkailepas kermadecensis. Next base: position 74,856 of record JAOTOM010002623.1, on the reverse strand, counting down.
TTTTGATACGACCTTGGATTTATGATATTTGAAGCTTCCTTAAATACTCTAAATGCATCTTTCTTAGCCTTAATTGCTTTCCTCAAATCTGGTGTAAGCCATGCTGGCTTTCCTACCCTTCTTTTGGACCTTTGCTTTTGGGGGACATGTCTAATCTGAATTTCCCTCAAGTAAGATTGGAACTTTTCGCACATTTCACAGGCATTTAAATCAAAGAATTCTTCTTCCCATTTTATGGCACTAAAGCCTCTCTCATGCAGTCAAAGTCTGCCCTGTTAAAATTTGGAATCTTTGCCAAATTATCCTTGATTGTCCTTGCTATTTTGTTTGTGCCTTGAATCTCACTATGTTATGGTCACTTCTTCCCAGAGTTTCTCCTACAGTCAAGTCTTGAACTAAATCACTTAAATCTGAGAAGACAAGGTCCAAGAATGAGCCCTGCCTGGTTGGTGCCATTACAAACTGGTGTAAGAACAAGTCCTCTTAAAGGCATTTCCTAAACATTTTACATGACGGGGAGCCAGCACCAACATTTTCATATCCTTTTAGATTAAAGTCACCAAGAATAAAGCATTTCCTCTGAAAGTTTCTACTGATTTCCTCACAAATCACCTTATCGAGCTTCAGTTACTGAGAATGTGGCAAGGTTCCTGATCGGTACAAAGCTCCTATCCTCAGTTTATTGCTGTTGCCTTTTCCCACAGCAACATCAAGCCAAATAGACCCCACAAACACATTTTTTACCCTATCTGCTACTTTTTGAGAACTGTATAAGCTGTTCACATAGAGCATTACACCACCCCCTTTCACTGCTGGACCCCTATTGCATGAAAACATATTGTATCCCTGGATCTAATAATCCTGCAAGTTATCCCCAAAATATCCCTCACTGACCCATGCCTCAGTAATGCAAACAAAATCTGGTTTCTCCTCAGCAACATAACACTTGAACTCATCAGATTTGGATCGAATGCTCTGAGCATTAGGCATCATACACTTAACAAAAGTTCCATAACCCTCTTTGGCTTTTTCATGTTGAGTAGCTCCATCATCTCTGGATGAGCTACCACTCTGCTCCCTTGATCTACTGCTATCCCTATTTGCTGACTGTGAGGTTCTATTGCCTATGCTGTCACTATTGGCATATCCCTGAGATGGCAATGCCACTTCTTCCCTCCCCACCCCATTATCTAGTTTCCCTGAAGGACATGTTCATATACTTTGCTTAACACTTGCACCCCCTTCTCAGAGAAGTGCAGGCCATCCCTCTGATAGAGGTCCCATGAGCTATAAGCCATCATCATCAGCCATGAGCCATCATCTTGCAAGTTGCTGTTGGCGCGTTGTTGTCGGCAATTCCGGTGGTTGAGATTGATGGAGTGTGTGAGGCTGTGGTCTGGCTGCTGACTGCTGCAAAAAGTGGTCCGTTTGAGTTGTGACCATAAGTGGAATAACCAGCTTTTTTTTTGGGGTGTCGTTCTGTGTGTTTTAATTGATATCTTTGTTTCCACTTTTGTGTCAGAGTACATGTGAAGCCCATCATATCCAGTATAAACATGGAGTTCAAAAATGCTTTCAGAGATATAATATCTTAACACTCGCCCTGGAGGGCCTCTGAAAATTACGCGCACTGGAGGGGGGGCGGATTCCGCCCCCCCCCCCTAAGATCTTGGGTCCTAGTAAAGCTGGAGGAACGAAATTCGCAGGGTGGATGGGTACGATAGTGAACTCTATTGTGTGCAAATTTCATGACCTTAGGTCAATATCTTCGAGGTCAAATGAGGTCAAATTGACAAAATTTTCTGGTTTTGCGTGGCTTGGCTTGTCATCGTTATGGATCGTTGCGATTGTGTTTAAATGCTCAAAAATGGGCATCAATGATGTTTTGGACATTACTAATGATGCAATGCAGATGCTGGACCCAACATTTGACCTCAGGTCACCTATATAGCACCGCTTTATCAGGTCAGTTACCTGTTCCAGTTACCGGAACCGGGCTGCCCACCCGACTGCTCCGTCGGGCAGCTCGGAGCAATGGGCTTCGTGAAGAAAAGAGTGAAGTACATGAATAAAGTATGGAAACGAAATGACAAACAGTACAAATGACAAACAGTAGTGCATTTATGACAACATTCCAGTTGATCATGTTTGGTTCCATTAACCTGTCATGAACTTTACCTGACTTGACCTCGGTGACCTAACATGACCTTGAAACTATATAGCATATCAATATACATCAAACAAGTCGCTAGTGTCGCCAAGAACACTTCCCTTTTGCGTGTATACGGGAAGCGCATCAGCGCCGATTTTTGTGGTCTGGCGCTGGAATTTTTTTGTGACTTTCGGGGCCCCTAACTGGAAAAATTTTCAGCCGATTTCCATTTTTCTTACTTTAAACGACGCGCCGTTCATTTCTAAGCAGGTACGCAGAAAATCGCGTATATCGACCGGTAAAATCTGCAGTTATTTGCGAAAAACCGGAGGGGTGGGCGGATTTCGCCCCCCCTCCAGTGCGCGTGTTAAGAAGTGCCTTAATTCCCACCCTGCTGTCTACACATGACAAAATTCCTGCAGAATCTTGCATTGCAATCTTGCAGAATCTCAATTTGGCACCATAAGCCAGGCCCTCTTTCCCCTCTCTCACCTGGTTCTCTCACCTGGTTGGCTCCCCATATACTCAAGCATCACTCACCCAGAGATGAGTTCCGTGCCCGATCGAGGGGAGCCCGTATGTGCAGGTACGCCAGTCCCCTAGATTAAAGAAAAATATGGTTATCAGATAGACAGGGCAAGACACAGGAACTGGAAAGTGTACCTTAAGCAGAATTTGGATGCTTAGAGTAGCCACTACATCTGCTAATATTTTGTCAGTCAAGATTTCTGTAATAGAGAATATAGAGATTGAATATAGAGATTAAATACAGAGATTGAATATAGAGATATATAGGATCTTTATATTCTGAATATAGAGAAGTGAAGCTACTCTTCAAGCTTGATGAGTATATTTTCATGGTTAATCTATTCAGTATATTCGTACAACAATGTGCAGATATTTGAGTGCAGTGCAGCTTTAAATGCACCCAGGTCCGTTGAGGCTACTACATAATCAGGCAGGGGACGAGTGGTCTAGGGGTAAGATGCTCGTCTCACAAATCGAAAGGTTGTGGGTTCGAGTCTCACCTGTCGCTACTCTTCGCCCGCGACCAATCGGAGTGAGAGATTGGCGACGCTACATGACTCAACGGTCGATGTGTCGTAAAACCAATAACCAACCAACATCATCAGGCAATGAGTTCCAGGTGGCACAGCATCTGAGGCAAAAAAATATTTTCCTACAGTGCCAATTCCATGTGTGTTCACCAATGGTGCCAGCACAAACATGTCAGGGATCTTAATGGCAGAATAGCCATGACAAATCTTCCAACATTTGATAATGTCTGCTCGAATCAGTCTACCTTTCACTGAGTACAGACCTAGTTTCTGTAATCTGGCACCATAATCCAGACCTTCCATCCCCTCTATGTTTCGTGTCCACCTTCTCTGTACTGATTCTAGTCGCCTTAAATCACATATGTAACCTGTATTCCAAACCCACTATGCAAACTCCAAAAGAGGCCTGACATGAGTAATGTATAGGGTTTCATAAATTCAGAACGACATAAAGTAGACCTTAGTAGGTTGCTGGCCAGACTTCCAGCTTTCTGTACTATACCAGCAATGTGTTGATGGAAACACAAGTTTTTATCTATTGTGATGCCTAGGTCAGTATGCAGCTCAACAAAGCTTACCTGAAATCCATCTAGGTAATAATGTGCATAGGGGCCAATATTTTTCCAGTCATATGAGCCACGGTGTGCTTTGAGAACTGCACATTTCTTGGAGTTCATTGCTAGTCCCCATAACTTGGCAGTACTAACCAGTGTATCAATATCTTTTTGGCCCTGTGAAATGCCAGCCAGCAGGTCTGTTACAGATTTGTACTTCGGTTTCGTTAGTTAGTTAGTTATTCGGGTTTGTGGGCACATCAACTGCTACTTCAGTTTCATGTATATCCTTAGGTCATCTGCAAAAACCTTGAACTGGGAGTGTATACCATGAGGTACATAATTCACATAAATCAAGAATAACACAGGACCTAGTACAAAGCCCTGAGGTACTCCACTTAGAACATTCTTTGGTTTGCTGGAATTGCCAGAGACAAGCACTTTCATTTCCCTCCCACAGATAAAACTTTGGATCCAGGTGAGGATTATTTCTGAAATCCCCAGAGCTCTCAGTTTTGTTAGTAGCAGCACATGATTAACAACATCAAATGCCTTTGAAAAATCAAAGAAAATTACATCCACCATACTGCCCTCATCTAGGCCGGTAGAGACAGTCTCATATGTTAGCAGTAGTTGATCCTCTACAGACGTCCACGACGGAAGCCAAATTTTCCTTGGTCCAGCAAGTGATGGACCTCCAAATATTCTGTGAGCTTCTCATCAATTACACATTCCAGAATTTTACATGGGACAGAAGTAAGACTCACTGGGCAATAGTTTAGTGGATCATGCTCCACTCTTTTTAAAAATTGGAATAACTTGTGAAGTTTTCCAACTATTAGGAAGACTTCCAGTAGAAAGAGATTAGTGAAAAATTATGAAAAATGGTTTTACAAGCTACTCACTGCAAGATACAACTAATTGAGGGTGGACCCTATCAGAGCCCATGCTGGAGGATCCATCAACCTGACTCAAAATTCTGAGCACATAAGCTTCAGTAATATCAATGTTCTGCAGCACTGTTTCGGTGGTTTGGTGTGGGGCTGGGTTTGCTAGTCTACCCTTGCAGTATACCGAGGAAAATGCCCCTGAAAATATCTCAGCCATTTCCTGGCAGTCACTTGTTAGTCCATCAGTTGGTTTCCCCCTCAATGGCCCCAGGGATGTTCTGCCAATTTTCTGATGTATGTAAGAATGAAATTCCTTGGAAGATGGTTTGTGAATTAATGACAATTCATACTTGATCTGGGAGTGAATACTAAAGTTTCTATACTGTCTGTTTAAATCTTGGAATGATCTCAGTGAAAGACCTGCCTGTAAAGACTGTCTCCCAAATTGGTTTCTGTCCTGTTTGTACTATGTCCATGCATCCTTTCGCCTGCTTAATACACTTTGAGGTCTGGTTGGCCATGGAGGATGCACCTTTGGCACAACTCTGGGTATGTATAAATTTGTAAGAGCTGATAATATTTATAGGAACCTTTTGTACATATCACTAGTGTCTAAATACTGAAACTCAAGGCTCCAGTCATATTCAGACAGACGTTCCTTAATAGCTGTGTAATTACCTCTGTACCAACACCTTTTCAGTGATGTGTTGCTAGATATGGTTGATTTGCTTGCCTGGAAATAATAGTCGATTAGAACAGGATAGTGATGGCATTGGGGAAGGGGGGCAAGATCTCTACCAGTCCAACCCTGTCTACTTCAGATGTTAAAATTAAGTCTAGCATGTTTCCAGAATTTACAAAGGTAGGCTGGTAAATCCATTGAGTCCGGCCAAGCATATGAAAACAGTCAACAAATGATCTATATGTGGGAGTAATACCCATTGTGTCAGCAACACCATCTGGCCAGTGTACTGATGATAAATTAAAATCTCCTAGGATAATTATCTCTTTACCATCACAAAAATCAGTAAAAAAAAGTTACAAGTGCCTGGTTCTGGCAATCAGAGTTTGAGGGAGGGCGGTAAGCACACACTATGTATAGGCAGAAATCCTTCAGAAAAATAATATGAACATTGGGAGTGAAGACCTTAACTGATTAAAACTTCATTCCATGTTTCACATATAAACAAACACCATGCTTGGGAATGGGACCAGTGGTATCAGTTCTCACTATCTCATAACCTGCTATATCTACAAACGAGCTAGGAACTGTTGGCAACAACCAAGTTTCGTTAACTGCCAGTATGCCAGTCTATCTGAGAGAAAGGCAGATGTGTATAGAACTTTATTTTGTATGCAATTGAGGTTCACTAAGGATATGCAAAGTCTGGAGAAGCACAACACTTGCCTGATAGTATTCAGGGGAGCCCTACATGTTAGTTTAAAGGTTTTTGCTCCCCCATGCTTCCATGCCTGCATCTGTAAAACTCTTGTCGTTGGGTGTATGTTAGATCCCTATGAATGTAAAGGGTCTTTAAATCATCATGTTTTGCCATTTCTCGAGCCTTTTCTAGAATAAATTTTCGTTTATCACTATCAGCTATCTTAGCCCTATAAATATCCTTTTCCTGACTAATGCAGACAATATCTGTCAGGACAACCTCAGTGGGGGACGAGTAGTCTAGGGGTAAGTTGCTCGTCTCACAATCGAAAGACTGTGGGTTCGAGTCTCACCTATCGCTACTCTTCGCCCGCGACCAATCGGCGTGAGAGATTGGCGACGCTACATGACTCAACGGTCGACGTGTCGTAAGACTAATAACCACCGACAACCTCAGTGCTCATGATCCTCTGTGCTGCTGCCTTTACTTTTTGTTGAACTTCAGGCAGGGATCTTGCTCCAGAGCCACGGATAATTATAGAGTTTTTTCCTTTTTTCCCGCTCCTCCATCTCTCTCAACTCCTCTCTTATTTCCACTCTGAGCTTCTCAGAGCTAGGTTCAGGTATATGGGCCTGAGTTGCCACGCCAGACCCCCCAGGCATCAATGCCTGAACCTGGGCAGTCAGTGCCTCAACGGCCTTGCACAATGTTTTCACTGTGGTGCAGCTGCCCAAATGCTCCAAGACTCACCCCCCGTCCCTCCTGAGGAACTGGAAGCTCGGCAGTCAGTACAAATAAATGCAATGCCATCACTTCCATGTTCAACAATTGCCTGGACCACTGCCTCAGCTAAACCAAGGCACATTGTTGAAGGGTGAAACCAGCAGCTACACCTGTCGCATCCTATGGCATCCAGGGCAACTGTGACATCACAAGTAGAGCACTTTGTGCTAGCTGAATCATTACCACCTGTCACCACATTTGCATAGGTTGTCCCATCATTAGTACTAGGGTTAGCACTACTACTCTGGGATGACTGAGCTGCACCACGGCACCACCTCCTCGTCCACGCCCCCTCTGCCCTCTGGACATGTTAGCACTACTACTCTGGGATGACTGAGCTGCACCACGGGCACCACCTCCTCGTCCACGCCCCCTCTGCCCTCTGGACATGTTAGCACTACTACTCTGGGATGACTGAGCTGCACCACGGGCCCACCTCCTCGTCCACGCCCCCTCTGCCCTCTGGACATGTTAGCACTACTACTCTGGGATGACTGAGCTGCACCACGGGCCCACCTCTGCCACCCCCCTCTGCCTGACATGTTAGCACTACTACTCTGGGGTGACTGAGCTGCACCACGGCACCACCTCCTCGTCCACGCCCCCTCTGCCCTCTGGACATGTTAGCACTACTACTCTGGGATGACTGAGCTGCACCACGGGCACCACCTCCTCGTCCACGCCCCTCTGCCCTCTGGACATGTTAGCACTACTACTCTGGGATGACTGAGCTGCACCACGGGCCCACCTCCTCGTCCACGCCCCCTCTGCCCTCTGGACATGTTAGCACTACTACTCTGGGATGACTGAGCTGCACCACGGGCACCACCTCCTCGTCCACGCCCCCTCTGCCCTCTGGACATGTTAGCACTACTACTCTGGGATGACTGAGCTGCACCACGGGCCCACCTCCTCGTCCACGCCCCCTCTGCCCTCTGGACATGTTAGCACTACTACTCTGGGATGACTGAGCTGCACCACGGGCCCACCTCCTCGTCCACGCCCCTCTGCCCTCTGGACATGTTAGCACTACTCTCTGGGATGACTGAGCTGCACCACGGGCACCACCTCCTCGTCCACGCCCCCTCTGCCCTCTGGACATGTTAGCACTACTACTCTGGGATGACTGAGCTGCACCACGGGCACCACCTCCTCGTCCACGCCCCCTCTGCCCTCTGGACATGTTAGCACTACTACTCTGGGATGACTGAGCTGCACCACGGGCACCACCTCCTCGTCCACGCCCCCTCTGCCCTCTGGACATGTTAGCACTACTACTCTGGGATGACTGAGCTGCACCACGGGCACCACCTCCTCGTCCACGCCCCCTCTGCCCTCTGGACATGTTAGCACACTATGACCCCGCCCCCCTGCCCTCTGGACATGTTAGCACTACTAGTCTGGGATGACTGAGCTGCACCACGGGCACCACCTCCTCGTCCACGCCCCCTCTGCCCTCTGGACATGTTAGCACTACTACTCTGGGATGACTGAGCTGCACCACGGGCACCACCTCCTCGTCCACGCCCCCTCTGCCCTCTGGACATGTTAGCACTACTACTCTGGGATGACTGAGCTGCACCACGGCACCACCTCCTCGTCCACGCCCCCTCTGCCCTCTGGACATGTTAGCACTACTACTCTGGGATGACTGAGCTGCACCACGGGCACCACCTCCTCGTCCACGCCCCCTCTGCCCTCTGGACATGTTAGCACTACTACTCTGGGATGACTGAGCTGCACCACGGGCACCACCTCCTCGTCCACGCCCCCTCTGCCCTCTGGACATGTTAGCACTACTACTCTGGGATGACTGAGCTGCACCACGGGCACCACCTCCTCGTCCACGCCCCCTCTGCCCTCTGGACATGTTAGCACTACTACTCTGGGATGACTGAGCTGCACCACGGGCACCACCTCCTCGTCCACGCCCCCTCTGCCCTCTGGACATGTTTGCTCAGACAATTAGGGTTTACCGACCAGGTTACAAGTGGTGCAGGTGTCCAGTCCAGTCCGGTTGAGTCTTCCTCGGCAGCGATGTCAGCGATTCACCCTTCACATGGATCCTCAATAATTCCCAGTTTCAGATTGGTGTCGACCAGAAGACTGGTAAACTTCTCAAGTAATTGCTTTGTTCCAAGGTAGCGAATTACATGCAACAAAAATACGACGGACAACGACCTAGAGCGTGGTGAACATCTCAAGAAGGTTTAGTATGTACATTTACTAAGAGGGGAAGTGTGTTTAGTAGGAATATTTCCCAAACTTCTGGAAGTTTAGTAGGTATTGTTACTAAAGTTGCCCATGGAGATATATACAATGTTGCATATATTTGATGCATATATTATTTTGCTTGACAACTTTTGCTTGCTGTCACTCCTTGAAGCTACTGGTCCCTTTCATGTTTTGATTCATGCATGCCAAGTCACCACCACTCCACTTTGGTGCAGTGGCCCCACTCCCTCAAGGCTTGTTCTTCAGCGACTGTCCAGCAGCAGAGGACAAAACTGGAAGCATGGCCAATTTCAACTCCAATGGCAAAGGCACTCAGTATTTTCCATCCCAGAGTCCAAAAATCCTGAAAAACAGACACAAAAAAATCATAACCACCTTAAATGCCACTGCCAAACAACAAGCCTTGAACAACCTCCAAAACAACTGAAAAGTTTCGGTGCTGTACCAATAACTTTTGGAAGTATAATAGCACAACATAATCATTCAAAATGGAAACTACTGATTTCGAATCAGCTTGTTTTAGATGGGACACCCTGCATTTTACCTCCTTCAAGCAAACAAAGTGTTTGGGTTGTGTTAGGTCGGGTTGGTTTGTTTAATGTTGAAGAAAAAACAATTTTAATTTATTAATTGATTTTTTAATCAATTTTGTATTGGGAACAACTGGTAAGGCTAGGTTTTGGTTAGGTTTTTAACTTGGACATTTTTGAGAATAAAGATTAAACATTTTCCACTGAAAAGCAGTCTTAAAACAGATTAGGCTAGGTTAGGTTTTTTAAGGTTGAAACTTTTAAGATGAAAGTTTGTTGATAATTTTCCATTTTAAAAGATTCTTTTTTCTTGCATGAAAAGTTTAGCTTGGTTACATTAGTTACATTTCGTTTTTTCTTTCTTTTGAACATTGTTTTTATGTTGTATTATTTCACTCCTAGACTTCACTTGTTTGGTGTAATTTTGCCTGTCAACTGAAAAATATGCATCAGTAGAGGATATGGGTGGTCACATAATGCTTATGACATTTATAAACATTGCATAGAAATATAAATTACATGAATTAAAAATACCTTGAAGCACACATTTACCTGGTCAGTATGATAATTTTGCCATTGTATGTGAATGGGGGATTTGGAGAAGATGTCTTAATTCCACATGTATTAATGCCATTAAGATGATGAGGCCACCTATTTCCATTGTCAATGTTTGCTTTTGAGTTAATGAGAACATTTGCCTGTGCATTGCATTGCATGTCTTTGGCTACCAACGGCCACATCATCCCTTGTCAATGCCACACCTTCTGTTGATATCATTCCCATTAATGGGCAATTTTTTTATTAGAGACCCAATATATAATTTCATGAAATAAATATTGTTGAAACATGTTTCTGAATGTGAATACAATGCTAGGACCATTTGTTGCTGCAGGAATTACATGCTTTTCAGTCGTTGACTAGTTATTGCACTAATACTGTAACAACCTAACATAACCCAACCCAACCCAAGCCAAGCTAGCCTTTTTGGGGATAAATTTGTGCTTTGGGGTGTTTTATGAATTGTTTGTTTTTTCCATTCAACTTGTATTAATGTGATGAAGGTGATGTGTCCAATGCTTTCTTGCACAAATGCTTACTTTAGAGTTTGCAAGCAAAATAACACCAAGGGGAGGGTTGAAGTTGGGTAATATAGCATACAAATAATGTTTAAGAAAGAAAATGTGATATAATCTAACAATCTTACCTTATCCTCCATTTCCAGAATAAAAAATTCCATGAACATTGGATAAATGTCAAACAATTTTTATCTTCCAAATGTTCAAACAAAGTTCAAATTTCCTGGAACAATTTTCAATTTGTCTTCTTCAAAATTTACCCACCTGGGTCCAAGTCTAAGCACTTTGTTTGCTTTATGGACATACACTGTGTGTAAAATGTGTCATTTGAACACATTGAAACAGTTATACTGCTTTTTAAGCCTAATCTGATGTAGCATCCTTTGTTAAAAAAAGCAATCTTCAAAATTATTTTCATGTGTTTTTTTTATATTTGGCAATTTTGGGTCACATTTTCCATGAAAATGAATGGCCACATGGTCTAATCACCTTCAGAAATGTGCTTTTACAGTCTTTTTACTTGAAATGCCATATCAACTTCAAGTTAAGAATACTGACTGGGGTGCAGAGTGAGTAGCTCATGAACACCAAAATGATGCTGACAGTGCCCTGGTACTGCCACAGCTTTGCTGAGTTGGAAGATACGTTATCTGAGAGCAGCTCCTCAGGCTGGCATTTCCTGCTGAGGAACAATCTGCCATGGCTGAAGCCATAACCACCCAGCATAAGGCAGCCTCATGCAACTTAGTGTGGAGGTTGCACAAAATGATGCTGCACTGCTCATGCCATGGTTCCTCATCAGCCCTGTCAGGTTGATCATTGCCCTTTTGCACAAACCTTTGTCTAGGGGAATGGAGGGAACAACTCTGACCACCAGGGTACTGTTCATGCCTTAGCAATTAGGGGCAACTTCCAGCTGAGACTACCCTTTCCAGCTGGCATGGGATTCCCAGCTCTCAGGCTGCCTTCTGTTGTCTTCATGCCTTGCCAGCCCTCAGCTGGGATGTCTTCAGGTCTCAAGGGCCTTTCCACAAATCTTGCTAGATGTATTTACATTTTCCCTTGGTCATATTGACATATTGTCATATTGGTCATATCTCGATCATATCGATGCGCCCTAAAACCAAAATAACTAACTAACTCCTTGGTCATATCTCTGTGCCCAGGGTTGGATTTATTTATGTTTGAGTATCCTGCATTTGTAGAGGACACTTTTAGTGCATTCCAGGTCAGAGGGAATGTTTTTCTCTGTTTATGGCAAGCAATAATAAGTTTTGTCATTCCCACAGTCAGTTTCAGGCATATTTGGCAAACAGCAGTAAGTTTGCAGCAATTTTGAAACAACCCAATTCGTTTTCTAAACAGGAGTGGACAACGTTCTGGATGCTAAGCATTTGGAACAAGGCTGTCTTTCCAGCTCTGTCTGTTCCTGCACCTTGAGGAACCCTTGCAAGCCTCTCAAGGCGATCATTGGGATGCCCACCTGGATCTGCCAGGGATGTGGCTGCCCCTTCACTCCATCCGCATCTGCCACTGTCTTTTCACAGCCTGGGGTTCCTCCATTGGCTTACAGACTCTTTATGCCACACTGGGGGTCCTGCTCTGTGATCCAGGCTGACTCCATGGCCTGATCCCGCTGTCAGCTGTGGGCCCATCTCCATCAGTGGCAGCCAAAGCCGACCCGGGGGTCCTGCATGTCCAGCCCAGGACCCTCTTCATCAGCTCATGGGCCCTCCTTAACACATCAGGGTCTTCTTTCATTTCTCAGGCCCATCTTCATCTGGCCGGAGGCCCTTCTTTCAACAGCTTCATCCATCAAATGTTTTGTATCAAACTATCTGGAAGGATGATAAAACTGGCTTTATTACTCAGTTATCTGAGTGTTTTTCTTAATTCATATGAACTTCAGCATTCTGCTGTTTTAACACGCGCCCTGGAGGGCCTCTGAAAATTACGCGCACTGGAGGGGGGCGGATTCCGCCCCCCCTAAGATCTCGGCTCCTATTAAAGCTTGAATAATGACATTCGCAGGGTGGATGGGTACGGTAGTAAACTCTATTGTGTGCAAATTTGATGACCTTAGGTCAATATCTTCAAGGTCAAATGAGGTCACATTTGGCAAGATTTTCTTGTTTTGCGTGGCGTGGCTTGTCATTGTTATGGAGCGCTGTGATTGTGTTGAAATGCTCCAAAATGGGCATCAATGATGTCTTGGACATTACTAATGATGATGGGCGCTAAATGATCACACTTTGGTCGAAGCGCCCTTAAACTCAAATAACTAACTAACATTACTAATGATGCAATACAGATGCAAGACCCGACATTTGACCTCACGTCACCTATATAGCAGCACTTTATCAGGTCAGTTACCTGTTCCAGCTACCGGAACCGGGCCGCCCGCCCAACTGCTCCGTCGGGCAGCTCGGCGCAATGGGCCTCGCGAAGAAAGGAGTGAAGTACATGAATAAAGTATGGAAACGCAATGACAAACAGTACAAATGACAAACAGTAGTGCATTTATGACAACATTCAAGTTGATCACGTTTGGTTCGATTAACCTGCCATGAACTTGACCTGACTTGACCCCGGTGATCTAACATGACCTTGAAACTATATAGCATATCTATATACATCAAACAAGTCGCTAGTGTTGCCAAGAACACTTCCCTTTTGCGAATATACGGGAAGCGCATCAGCGCCGATTTTTGTGGTCTGGCTCTAGGACATTTTTTGTGTACTTTAACGGCCCCTAACTTTACAAATTGTCGGTCGATTTCAATTTTTCTTGCTTTGAACGACGCGCCGGTCATTTCCAAGCAGGTACGCAGAAATTCGCGTATATGGACCGGTAAAATATGCAGTTATGTACGAAAAACCGGATGGGTGGGCGGATTTCGCCCCTCCCCTCCAGTGCGCGTGTTAAGACCGAATTAGCTTTACCACTACTTATCTTAAAGTCTCATTGCAGCAATTTTGACACGGGACTTTTTGTTCCTCTTGGTTCTTCGTTTTTTATGTAAATGCTAACTAATGATTAATGTGAGGTGATGTATTCATCCTTTAATACATGAAATTGGGGAATTTATGGAATTTTTGGTATTTGAAATACATCCAACCTGTGTTGCATAATTATTGTGTACATTAAAAATGTTGTTGTGCATTTTAAGGACACGAAAACAAAATCGCGGATCAGTAAGATGTGCTGAAAATCATGAGGCAGGGCTCATGACATTTCTGGCACTTACTTCTGGAGTGTGAGGAGGGGAGAGTCATTCTTCATGTGGACCTCCTAAAGCTCAACGGCCTTTGCATATTTTGACATCAAATGCTCTTGAAGGGCTTCCTGTCAAAATTACAAGCCCGTGGCCTTCAAGCAACATGAGTTACTCCTGTAGCCTGTTTCATACGGCAAAATGTATGTGTGAGTAGTAAGTGGTAGTTGTAAAACTCAGTTTCATGACTCAAAATCTACAATTTTTTACTTACTACTGTAAATCTGCGAGCTGCACACCAAACACACTACCATGCTGGTGTGGTCAAGATCGATCCACGACATTATGTTCCCAATCTGGTTTGAACTGAGTTCACCCAAAATTGGCTAATCTACACTAACTTAACCTGGCCTAGCTAAGCCTAACCTACCATAACCTAACCTAATCAAACTAACCTAACTTAACCAAACCCAGCCAAACATAACCAAGCCTAAACAAACCTAAGCTGACCAAACCTAAGCTAACCAAACCTAAGCTAACCAAACCTAACCGAACATGATCTGACCTGACCCAAGCAGACCTTATTTGTTCTGACCTACCCTGCCCTTTCCCAACTTCTTTTCCAAACATACAATAACACAGCTGCAATTTCCCTGTATATACCACAAGTTATATTCACCTATACAATCTTCCCCACTGTAGCTTGCCTGGTGTGGCAGCACGTGCGACCGTAATATTTGTGGCCGATAAAGTTGGCTCCAGCAAACCCACCGACCCATCGATGCAATGAGCCAGCTAAGAAGGCCAAACACGACGTTTGGTAATGTTTCAGGGCAGCCTTGATTGTAGGAAAAGTATTTGCGATGGGGGAAATCTAAAGGTATCGTGGTTATCACAATGGTTGGGGCTATGCGTGCCTACCACTTTTCATCCAAAATGGGCCTGACAGAGACGTTGGGTTCAAAGCAGAGCCTGTTTTACTGGTCACGATACTGGTCACTCTCGTCGCGATGGCTGACACCTTGCATGCGGCAGGTGACCATGGTCAACGAGGAAAAGTGTAGCCAGTACATGAAGCTGGGTAATGCAGGCAACGGCGTGTCGTCACTTTTAGCCGTTTTTTCCACCACCAAACCTAACCGTGGAGAACGATAAAAACGGCCGCGTTTTCTTTACACTCCTCCTGGTGCACGTGCGCCATGCGGTACAAATGTTTGCACTGCTGAGCTTGGAGATTGTCTTGGCTATACCGTGGTGTTGGATTGGTGTGATCGGTCCATTGGTTCGCGAGCTATGCCGGTTGAAACCGAGCCGATTCGGCGCACTAAAATTGGTTATATTCCGATGTAAAGATCCATGTTTCACATGCTAAGCCAATTGACGACAGAGGATTTCGACGCAACCCGTTCTCCCATCACATCGGTGTTGCTCACGTGCAATTTGTTGACCTGATCGCACTGAAATTGTGTCCAAGTGGTAGCCAACACTGTGGGTTTTCACATGGTGTCACACATCCATCGTTCCGTGCGATGTGAGCCGAGCCGGGCGCCAATATGTGGCGGTCGATATTTTCGTCGGGAAAATCCACAGCCCCACGCTAAACAAAAGTGGGGGTTCGCGCGAATCTTGAGCGCATGACACGGGCTACGCTTCGCCCACCCATGCAAGTTGTACATTGCCGGATATCCCAGGTGACGGGCTATCCGTCCACCAAATTTGATTGCTCTGGTACGCGCCGCTCTCAGGTCGGAGGTGCCCAACTCAAAACAGATGCACGCGCCTGACGGTCACACAGTACAGCGCACCCGGCCGCCGACCACAACAGCACGTAGATACCTATCGGGCTCGTGTTTCCACAAAGTTTCACATTCGTGCAACTTGTGGTATGTGCTGTGGCCCTGGTTAGCTGCTGTCGACATGGCCCCAGTTGACGGCACGTGGCACGTGACCCGCGCAACCAGAAACCAACTCCATGATCTGTCCGCCTAAGCAGCTCATCACGTGTGAAAATTTGAGCGAAATCCGCCCGGCCGTTTTGGTACAGCATGAGTCGAAGCAGCACTTACACATACATACATACACACACACACAGACAGACAGACGAACATTTATCGACAACTTTGGAAAATCGACCGCCATGTATTAATTCTCTGGTACAGATTTCTCGTGACGTAGTCACTCTGGATTCTACCTACGATTTAGAACTACGTACAACTTACTATTTGCTAATAACCTGGGCTAAATCCAGGCCGGCTGTTTCATAAAAGCTCAACAATTTACTTCTTACAACTACAGTGAAGGTGAGCCGGTCGAAGTGGTCAAGCCGTGGCAGTGGTGCACTGTGGGGGCCTGAGTCAATGTAAAATAGATAGGATGTCTACGAATTAGTCACGCCAGGTACATACAGGAAACGTCACGACAGGTACAGACAGGCCACGTCACGCCAGGTACAGACAGGACACGTCACGCCATGTACAGACAGGACACGTCACGCCAGGTACAGACAGGACACGTCACGCCATGTACAGACAGGACACGTCACGCCAGGTACAGACAGGACACGTCACGCCATGTACAGACAGGACACGTCACGCCATGTACAGACAGGACACGTCACGCCATGTACAGACAGGACACGTCACGCCATGCACAGACAGGACACGTCACGCCAGGTACAGACAGGACACGTCACGCCAGGTACAGACAGGACACGTCACGCCAGGTACAGACAGAGACGCAATGCGTGTTCCGTGGTGCAATCTGCAGAAGAGGGCATTCCAAGGACCTCCTCGCCCCCCCCCTCCGCCGCTGATCGTGTACCTGTGTCACGGTGGTTCAAAGTGGGTCGGATGCAATTGAAGCCGGTAAGCTTGCCTGCTGAGCCTTTAACCACCGGATTACTGTATATACCTATCATTTTTAGCTAGTATTTCGCAATGCCACGCAACACAATCCATGACTCGAAATGCGCTTTCTGGAAAATGTGCCCACATGATTCCGTAACACCTGGCTGAAGCACTGCGTGTCCACTGCCCTGTTCTATTTCGGTATATACAGCGAATTTTCGGCAAATTTACTTCTATTTTGCTGGTGGCAGGTCAGGACGTTGCACTACACAGATCCGACAGATTAGCAAACTGGGCGCGGGTGCGGCCACACTATCTGTTAAGAGGAAGACTAGCAATCGACGGATTGTTCTGATACTGATCCTGTTCAACTGAGGACTCTGAACTGAGTCACGAAGTTAACCCAGACCTTCAAACGATTCGCTCGCCGCAAAGCACAAGGCAAGGCGAGTCGTTTTAAGCACATCTCCCACAATGAGTGTTTCACTATAAAGAGCATCAGACATCCTCTCAATGAGCACCATTACACAAGGGCGCGATGACCAGGTGAACACCAAATGACCAGGTGAGTGTGTGTCTGCTCCACAGAGCGGCTGCTCACCATGTCACTGAGTGTGTGTCTGCTCCACAGAGCGGCTGCTCACCATGTCGGCACCCGTGGAGCCGCGCTCGCCTGTGCCGGTGCAGCACCGTACTCAGTTCATCAGAGGCGTGCGTGACTCGATGGCAAAGGCACTGGCGCAGGGTCTGGGCGAGCCTTCGGACCCGGAGGCGGAACAGGCGCCACCACTTCCTCCGCGCCTGATGCCGTCCGCTGCCGCCTGCGTCTCCATCACAGGTACCCGCACCACCGAACGGAACTGTCTGTGGCGGCATCATGATGGTGTGGTTTTGTTGTTTTTGTACTTGATGTGCACAGGACACGAAATGTTCACGTCATATCAGCTCCGTGTTCCTGTTACGATTGTGTTTGGCAAATATTTGGACATTGTTGTTATGCATGTTGGCTTACTCCATGCTTGACTTATGCATGGCGACACTCCATGCTCCCCGGCGAGACACCGCCTGTTCTTGATGAGAATTGCCTGCTCCCCTGATGCTGCGGGTGGTTTGGGTTGCTGGTAAAGCACCATTTTCTGCCATAGCAGAGGAGCCGGAATATGCGTGCTTCTGCCATCACTCTCCCATTCGGGTATCCGTCTGGTGTGAACACCCCCTGCCTATACCCTTCACCCACCTCTGTAACACCAACTCTTCATTCCATGAGCGGGTAGGTCAGCTTCTCCCGAGGTACCCATATGTACTCCTTTGTAGGGGTTGTCGCGCCCCCTCGGGCCGTTTCCCTAGGTGGACAGATACAAATCAAGTGGCAGGTCGCTTCGGGCCTGACGAGTGGGCTGTGGTCTGGTGCCTGACGTGTGGGCTGTGGTCTGGCGCCTGACGTGTGGGCTGTGGTCTGGTGCCTGACGTCTGTGCTGTGGTCCTGACGTCTGGGCTGTGGTCTGGTCCCTGACGTTTGGGCTGTGGTCTGGTGCCTGACGTCTGGGCTGTGGTCTGGTGCCTGACGTCTGGGCTGTGGTCTGGTGCCTGACGTCTGGGCTGTGGTCTGGTGCCTGACGTCTGGGCTGTGGTCTGGTACCTGACGTCTGGGCTGTGGTCTGGTACCTGACGTCTGGGCTGTGGTCTGGTGCCTGACGTCTGGGCTGTGGTCTGGTACCTGACGTCTGGGCTGTGGTCTGGTGCCTGACGTCTGGGCTGTGGTCTGGTGCCTGACGTGTGGGCTGTGGTCTGGTGCCTGACGTCTGGGCTGTGGTCTGGTGCCTGACGTCTGGGCTGTGGTCTGGTACCTGACGTGTGGGCTGTGGTCTGGTGCCTGACGTCTGGGCTGTGGTCTGGTACCTGACGTCTGGGCTGTGGTCTGGTGCCTGACGTCTGGGCTGTGGTCTGGTGCCTGACGTCTGGGCTGTGGTCTGGTGCCTGACGTCTGGGCTGTGGTCTGGTGCCTGACGTGTGGGCTGTGGTCTGGTGCCTGACGTGTGGGCTGTGGTCTGGTGCCTGACGTCTGGGCTGTGGTCTGGTGCCTGACGTCTGGGCTGTGGTCTGGCGCCTGACGTGTGGGCTGTGGTCTGGTGCCTGACGTGTGGGCTGTGGTCTGGTGCCTGACGTGTGGGCTGTGGTCTGGTGCCTGACGTCTGGGCTGTGGTCTGGTGCCTGACGTCTGGGCTGTGGTCTGGTGCCTGACGTCTGGGCTGTGGTCTGGTGCCTGACGTCTGGGCTGTGGTCTGGTGCCTGACGTCTGGGCTGTGGTCTGGTGCCTGACGTCTGGGCTGTGGTCTGGTACCTGACGTCTGGGCTGTGGTCTGGTGCCTGACGTCTGGGCTGTGGTCTGGTACCTGACGTGTGGGCTGTGGTCTGGTGCCTGACGACCTGCGGCCGGGGCAACAGGTGGGCGGCGCTGCAGTGCCGTAGGGACGGTGAGTTTCCTTCTCCCCACCCTGCCCCGCGTAACCCGCCGGACGTCTGGGGACGAGTGGTCTAGGGGTAAGATTCTCGTCTCACAATCGAAAGATTGTGGGTTCGAGTCTCAACTGTCGCTGCTCTTCGCCCGCGACCAATCGGCGTGAGAGATTGGCGACGCTATATGACTCAACGGTCGACGTGTCGTAGAACAAATAACCAACCAACCAACCGCCGGACGTCTGGGCTGTGGTCTGGTGCCTGACGTCTGGGCTGTGGTCTGGTGCCTGACGTCTGGGCTGTGGTCTGGTGCCTGACGTCTGGGCTGTGGTCTGGCGCCTGACGTGTGGGCTGTGGTCTGGTGCCTGACGTGTGGGCTGTGGTCTGGTGCCTGACGTCTGGGCTGTGGTCTGGTGCCTGACGTCTGGGCTGTGGTCTGGTGCCTGACGTGTGGGCTGTGGTCTGGTGCCTGACGTCTGGGCTGTGGTCTGGTGCCTGACGTCTGGGCTGTGGTCTGGTGCCTGACGTCTGGGCTGTGGTCTGGTGCCTGACGTCTGGGCTGTGGTCTGGTGCCTGACGTCTGGGCTGTGGTCTGGTGCCTGACGTCTGGGCTGTGGTCTGGCGCCTGACGTCTGGGCTGTGGTCTGGTGCCTGACGTCTGGGCTGTGGTCTGGTACCTGACGTCTGGGCTGTGGTCTGGTGCCTGACGTCTGGGCTGTGGTCTGGTGCCTGACGTCTGGGCTGTGGTCTGGTGCCTGACGTCTGGGCTGTGGTCTGGTGCCTGACGTCGGCTGTGGCCGGGTGCCTGACGTCTGGGCGGCGCTGCAGTGCCGTAGGGACGGTGAGTTTCACTTCTCCCACCCTGCCCCGCGTAACCGCCGGACGTCTGGGCTGTGGTCTGGTGCCTGACGTGTGGGCTGTGGTCTGGTGCCTGACGTCTGGGCTGTGGTCTGGTGCCTGACGTCTGGGCTGTGGTCTGGTGCCTGACGTCTGGGCTGTGGTCTGGTACCTGACGTGTGGGCTGTGGTCTGGTGCCTGACGTGTGGGCTGTGGTCTGGTGCCTGACGTGTGGGCTGTGGTCTGGTGCCTGACGTCTGGGCTGTGGTCTGGTGCCTGACGTGTGGGCTGTGGTCTGGTACCTGACGTCTGGGCTGTGGTCTGGTGCCTGACGACCTGACCGGCCGGGGGCAACAGGTGGGCGGCGCTGCAGTGCCGTAGGGACGGTGAGTTTCACTTCTCCCCACCCTGCCCCGCGTAACCCGCCGGACGTCTGGCGCGCGCCCGTCCACTGGGCGTGGCGTCCCTCAGGTAGCACCCCGTGAGCCCAAAGTGCCGACGTGCGTCAGGACGAGTGTGTATATGCGCAAATGTACACATACAGAGAAGTGTTCCAGTATGAACTGTGGACGGGTGCCTGGTGCCATTCAGTGTTGCTAGCTGTTGTGGACATGGCACGTTGTGACGTGCGTTACGTCCGTCTGTAGCGTCGGTCGACGCACCTGGTATGATATGACTGAAATTGGTGATTCAGTTCTGTACTCCGGATGGACTGCAACGATACTAGAAATAAGAGGATGTGCTTCCCAATTACCAGGTGTGTCTAGCGCCATCTATGGATAGGTTCATGACACTGCGTGCGCGAGTCATCTCGACTGTGTCTCGGTGACAGTGTTAAAATAATGGTTTTTCGTTAGGTGGAAGATGACGAAACGAATACAGCAGGATGTCGAAATTTTGTCATGAAGGCATGCCAATTAAAATATCGTTTTAGTTCTTGAAACTCAATTTGAGCCAACAGTGCACCCCTAAGTCAATGTTTCTTGTTCAATTTGTGCTACATCTAATATACGGATACATATGCTGACGATAACGATTGCAATACCATGGTAGTAGCATATTGCATTATTTAACAGACCACATGCCTGGAATTGTGCTATTCCAGTACACACCTCTGTACCTGGAATTGTGCTACGAGATGCTTGTGTATCACAATCCGTAATAGTGAGCATAATCATGATACTTTACACGAACTACTTAGAAACGAGTCATGGATATTTCATAATCACGCATCCGCAAGCACGATGTCGATACTTCCATGGGAAGGATGTCTATTCAGTGCTCAGAAAGTGGTATATTCCACCATGTTTCACGAATAATTTATCACTGCTCGGTGACATCAGCTGAGCAATGATGGCGGTACTGCGTACCGTGTGGCTAGGCAGGTTGTAGCTTCGTTGTTGTTGTTTAATTTGGCCAGCATGCCACCTTCTCAGTGATATTGGCTGTTTATGCGGTTACAGATGAGTTCACAAGAAGTGGTCCGGACGGTGCCGTAATGGGGTGGGGGCTGTAGAGTAGGGGTCGGGTTGGGTCATCGCCGTTTCATTTGAACATTGCAAGAACATACATCATACACTGTTATGGGCCTTTTTGTTTTGTTTTGTTTTGTTACGTTTTTTCTTCTTTTCTACCCCTTGGTCTTTTTGTGTTTTTTTCCTCTCTGTTTTTTTCTTAGTTTGTTTTGTCTTCCTTTTTATACTTTTACACGTCATGGGTAGAGCAGGGAGAGAATAGGTGGAGGAGTTGTTAGGATGTTGATTCAGGGTCGGGAGGTTTTGGCACGGGTGTGTGATTTGTTGTTGGTAGAGGTGGCGTTTGTTTTGTTGGTTGCTGGTGTTGTAGGTGTTGTAGGTGCATGTGTAGTGAAAGAAGTGTTGTCTGAACTGTTGTCGTCGTCGGAATCTGGAGTGTGTCGAATTGGAATCGTATATTTTGCGTGCTGCGTTTGGTGTTAGTCGTGGTTCTGATAGGCATCATGCGGGTGATGGCTTGCTTGTTCCGCGATGTGGTATTGGGAGTGGTGCCTGTGTTGAGTAGGTGGGTGAGTTGCGTCGAGGTTTGTTTTGTTTTTGGTGCGTGTGCGGTGTTTTGTGTTGTGGGTTGTGGCCTGATTATGATTGTTGGGTGTGTCTGAGTTTCTTTGGTTGGTGGTATAGCCTTATGATTTGTTTGTGTTTGTGTAGATTGTGTGAATGGCTTTTGGTGGTGTGTGGGCTGCGCCGGCTGCTGGTCGTTGACCCACAACCTTGCCCGCGGCAGGGCCCATCCCTCTAGGTGGATAAGACGGATAATGTCTTTCTCCCTTATCCACCGAGGGCAGGCCCTGTCCCGCGAGGCGTGGTCTCCGCCGCATCCGACGCAGTGTAGTGTGCCGCTCGTGCATGTGTTTATTTGGTGCGATGCGTCATAGTTTGCACAAGTGGGTGATGTGTCGTGGCACCGCCATCCCCCCCCCCCCCCTCCCCCTCCCCCCTCCCATTCGAGTGTTCGTAGCGCTGACAGAATTGACAACGTCGAGGGAGGGGTGCTCGTGGCGAGACTTTGTACCTAATGTAGCCGGCTTTAACGTGTGTGGGTGGTTGTCTTGTGTTGAAGGTCAGTATGAGAGTGTGTGTGTCTTGTTTGTGTGCTGGGGTGGGTGGCCTGTAGACGGAGGAGATCCCCATGGCTCCCAAACCTGAGAGCCAGTTCCTCCTCCGTCATCCAGGCCAACTCCCGTGCGTAATTTGTGCCCTGTGATGTGTTGAGATGTGCGGCTGGTGTTATGGTGACTGGTATGTCAGAAATATCTGTGATACGTGTTAACATGTCCGTGTCGTCGGAGTGATAGGTCTGAATCAAAGGCGCTCCTGATTGAATTTGGCGTGCGTGTAGGGACTTTCGTGTCCAACGGGTGATTTCCTCCACCGTTCAGGAGTCAAGGGAGCCCATGGGCTCCCCATCATCCCGGTTGCAGAGGAAGAAATCACCCGTTGGTGTGTTTGTCGTGGTGTCAGTGTCCATGTTGAGTTAGTATATATGTGTGGGTCGTGGGTTTGGCGTTGGGGTTGAAGAAGAAAGGTGTACACTTATTTCAAATATCGGCGGCGGGGAGGGCATCCCGGGTGGAAGGGGCAGCGGCACCGCCGGACCAACCTGAAGTCAAGGCTTGTAGAGTAGAAGTTGAAGAGTTGAGCTGGAAGTAGGAAGAGCAGAAGTAGGCGAGTTGGTGGCAGGCTGACTGGGCGGTCTTCAGCCCCTGAGGCCAGTGGGTGCGCTTCCACACCAGCGTCGGTTTCCAAGATGGCGTTTTGTAGTAGCCAACACAGCGTCGTCGTGTCTTCTCGGAGCACGCCTTCTGGATTGCTGCGGCTCGTGCTGCCGTGGCAGATTGGCTGGGCGTACAGCGTACAACCCGGCGTCGATGCCTCTGGTGTGGCGTTTGAGGCTTCCGAGGAGGCGTTGTGGCTGCAAATCTCGCCGCGGTGCCAGTTCTCGGTTCTCGGTTCTCGGTTTGCGAGAGATTTCTGCGTTCTCGGTCCAGTTTTCTCGGCTCTCGGATTTTGCTGTGATGGTTGTAATTTCGCTCAATCTACGCTAATCACTGTTGGGCTGAGCGAGCGAGCGTGCATGCAAGCTGCGCTTAGGTGCACAGTCGGGCGCTGCATGACCCACGCAGTCGATGCGCCCCTAAACTCCAATAACTAACTAATTAGGTGCATAGTCACGTACATTTGTGCTTACGAACATCTGCCATGTGTACATTTTTCATACGCATCCTTAAGCTTGCGTACATGTCATGCGTACATTTGCGCTTGTCTACATTTGCCCATACGTTGATTTGCCCATGCGCTAACGTACATTTGCCCATACCTACATTTGCGTCTTCGTACAGTTGCATTAAGTTCAATTTCGATCATATAGATTTGCGCGTATGTACGATTGTGTGCAAGCACATTTGTTTGCGTACATTTGCCACATGCAAATTTGCGCCTGTGAACATTTGTGATATGTACATTTGATCATATGTACATTTGCTCATACGTACATTTGCCACATGTCAATTGGCGTTTACGTACCTCTGGCATACGCACGTCCTCGAATCGTGTCGACGAACATTTGCGCTGACATACTTTTGCGCATAAGTTCTTTTGTGCTTACGTCCATTTGCGCAAATGTACATCTACGATTATGTACTTTTGCGCTTACGTACCTACGCACTTTTACGCTTGCTCTCGGCTGGATTCTAGCACATTGAAATTTGCGATAGCGGTCTTCCAGACCAGACCGCAAGTCATGCGACAGAAGCACCTTGTGATTCCACTGCCTGTCAGCGACTACTACCCAACTATCTCATCACTTCTATTAAAGCATATAAATGCAATTCATTAACGCAGTGGCAGGACAGATTGGATAGCGTCGAGCGAAACAAATTAACAAACAATATCAAACCACACCTAGCATTGTGACCCTCGTTCTTACACCAGCCCGGGAGGTAGCTGGTGAGCAGATGACTCTGTTTCCTGATAATTTGGCGTGCGGTAAACAGACGTAGGCGTTTATTGTGTGGAGACGACACACCAGGATGCGTGAGGTATGATGGCCTCTTGACAGTACGCCAGGTTTTAGTAATACGTATAGAATATGCAGAACAACGAGGCGTCATTTGGAATACGACTACTTGGCTACTTGGCACTTGGCACTGGCTGGTGGACTTACTTGGTGATGACGGATGACTGATGACTTATTTGGTGATGACGGATAACTGATGACTTATTTGGTGATGACCGCAATAACTAACTGACCACGTATGCTTTTTCTTCCACTGCGTCTTCTAGAGCACCGATATAAAATCCCAATGCATATGGAATTGCTATGGGAACTACAGTGCATTATTGGGGATGCTAAAATTGCAAATAAAGGTGTCTTTTAGGCAGCCTAGCATCTGACAAGTACCGAATTTGGAAATGAAGACATTAAATTGCCACCAAGCCATACGGCAATTGCCTGCGACTGCCGGCCCGGTACTGGCGCGCTGAGCGAGTTTTGTCCTGCCGCCTACTGTTGTCTGGCCGCCTACTGACGCAGCCGACTGTGTTTGTTTTTGTGTTTGCAGATCGCCTAAAGGAGCTGATCCATAGACCGGCAGTGGCGGCGCAGGAGCAGCTGCTGCGGACGCCACCACGCCCCCTCACCGTCTCCGACCACGTTCATCAGCCGCTGACCACGCCCCCCGCCCTGAAGACCACTCCCACTGGCCGGAGGTCTCTTCCTACTGGTCTGAGGATACTGTCTATCAGCATGAGAACTCCGCCCACCAGTCTAAAGACTCTGCCTACCGGTATGAGGAGTCTTCCGACCGGTCTGAAGACCCCGCCTACTGGTCTGAGGAGCTCACCCACCGGTCCGAGGAGCCCACCCACCGGTCTGAAGACCCCGCCCGCCAGTCTGAAGGCCACACAAACCGGCATAAAGAGCATCACCACCCCTGTGAGATTTAGAATGCCGTCACCTGCAGGCTTGAAAACTGTATCGTCGGGCGTGCAGAGTTGTCAGGCACCGCTGCAGCTGGCGCCAATAGCCCTCAGTCCGACGGCCACCAGCCCGAAGCCGACCAGTGCCAGCTTGAAGCCCATCGTGCGGCTGGCAGAGTCGGACGCCCCCGACTCGACGGCCCGCGCGCCGCTCGGCTCGGCCGACACCAGCGAGGAGCGCAAGCGCATGATCGCGTTGGCTCAGCTGAAGATCCTGCAGCGAAAGCCGGTAAGTCCGCAGAAGGCTGACGAGGCGGCGGCGCCGCCGGCCGCTCCGCTCAAGACGTACGCCAAGCGCGGCGAGCTGGCCCCCGAGCCGCGCAAGCTGGGCGTCAAACTGATGCCGCCGCTGACGCTGATGGTGCCGCCGCCGCCGCCGTCGCGACCGTCCGACGATGTGGCCAAGTCTGACGTGGAGGACGCCAACCGGTGCGCCAGCGGCCTGCTCATTCGCAAGACCTACTTCAAGGGGATGCGTGCTTCGTCTGCGGCTGCGGACATCGAGGTCTCCGGCGCGCCGCCCACGAAGGTGGTGGCGATGCGTCGCGTCCGCAGCCGGCAGCCGGGCTGCGCGTCATCCACCACAGCCCGGCCCCTGTCCACTGTCATGGTGGTCTCGGCGTCAGCCTCAGCTGTGGCGGCCTCTGCTCCGGTGTCGCCTGTGACCGCCGCTCTGGTCTCGGCTCCGGTCTCAGCCTCATCCCCGGCCTCAGCTCCGGTCTCGGCTCCGGCTCCGGTCTCGGCTCCGGCTCCGGTCTCGGCTCCGGCCTCAGCCCCGGCCTCAGCCCCGGCCCCGGCTCCGGCTCCGGTCTCGGCTCCGGCCTCGGCTCCGGCCTCGGCTCCGGCCTCGGCTCCGGCCTCGGCTCCGGCCTCGGCTCCGGCCTCGGCTCCGGCCTCGGCTCCGGTCTCAGCTCCGGCCTCGGCCCCGGCCTCGGCTCCGGTCTCGGCTCCGGCCTCGGCTCCGACAGCGGCAGCGGCAGCGGGCCGGCTGGAGGGGCGGGAGGTGAGGGTGCCGGCTGCCGCCGACAGCCGGCTGCCTGCAGAGGCCTGCGGCTCACCAGCCGGCCGCACGCCGTTCGCCAACGGCTGCGCGGCCGGGAAACGGCGCCACCCGTCGCCCGTGTGCAGCAGCAGCGGCACCTCGTCCGGCGTGTCGAGCGTCGACGTCAGCCCGCGGCCCAAGCGTAACAAGGCGCGACACAACCGCAGCCTGCTGGCGCTGTTCAAGGATGAGGGCGCCATGAACATCCTGTCGGAGATGCAGCTGCTGCAGGGCGGCAAGCGGCGCGCCCGACTCAGCGCCGAGCAGAAGCTGATGTACAAGCCGAGCCCGTCCGACCGCAGGCCGGTGGTGGGCGTGGTGTCGCCGATGGTGGGCGTGGTGTCGCCGGCCACCCTGCGGCCGCTGCCGGCGCAGCAGGTGAAGCAGCGTGTCGAGAAGCTCCGGGCTAAGGCGCGGCAGGTGAAGCGGGCGGCCGCCAGCCGCGACAGGAGGCGGTCGTCCGCCTCCAAGCCGAGGCTGCTCAAGGCTAAGGTGGCGTCGAAGCCTCCTCTGAAAGTGGCGGGCAAACCCGAGCTGAAGCCGCCGACGGTCAAACGGAAAGCTGATAATCAAAAGGTGAACGGGAAGTCGACGACGGCCAAACGGAGCAAATGTAGTGGCGCGATCAGCGGGTCCGCGTCGAGGAGAGCCAAGCCTCCTGCCGCCGTCCCGGCAAGGTCGAAGAGATCGGGTGCCGCCGAGAAGGGCAAGGGCGTCGCCAACAGCAAGTCTCACGTGAACCCGTCTGCAGAGCTGCTGCTGAAGCCGTCGACAGAGCTGCTGCTGAAGCCGGCCGCTGCGCAAGAGAAGAAGAAACAACACCAGCAGCAGCAAAAGATGACTCAGGACAAGAACCTCAATAACATCGAGAATAAGAGGAAGGGCAAGGACGTGAAAAACGGCGAGCGAAAGAAGGTGCTTGCTGGTGGAGAGGAGAAATTGAAGACGTTGGTAGTCGCAGCAAGCGTCGACAAATCGTCGCCACCTTCGACCAAATCATCCAAGAGTAGCTCGCCTCTGCCAGCGGCCGTCGTGTCCGTGCCAGAGCCTACCAGCCCAAGTTCCCTCAGTGAGTATGTTGCGCGGTTCCCCGTGCCGGTACCTACGAACCCAAGTTTCCTCACTGAGTATGTCGAGCCGGTGGCGGCAGCGACCAGAGACAATATATGTGAATGTGGTGCAAACATCGTTATCGACTTTGGATCAGAAAAAGCTGGCATCCTATCATTTCGCCACATGGAGCCAACACTTTGGTATCCGAAGATGCTTTGTTCATTATGCGTCCTGCAATAACAGTGACCTCAGTTTTTTCTCATGAAAGTACGTTTCACGAGGACGGCAAAACCTGCAATGACGTCGAATAAAATGGACATATGCAGTCGTCAAATGAGGTCGGAGCATCGAAAAGCCGTCCGGACGCGCTAAGAGCAGCAGGAAAAGTAAACTTAGACTGATGGTCGAGATCGCTAAATGTATGAGCGGCCTTCTGATCAGTAGGGCAATAATAAGCCTCATGCTCACAGTTGACAACCCGATGTCACAAAAAAACCCATCGAAGTAAACTTCGGCTATGAGTCATCTTCAGTCTTCAGGCCACCTTCAGTCGGACTGAAGATGGCCTGAAGACTAATGATCGCTCATAGTCGAAACATATCTCGATGTTTTTGTGACATCGGGTTGTCATTTGTGAGTCTGAGGTCAATTATTTCCATACTGATCAGCATTCTCATGAAGTGTGCATCATGCTATCACAATTGAGTGATATCACAATACGTGGCAGAGAACTACTCAGGTCAGGGAAGCCAAAACACATTTCCATTAGTTGTTGTTTCCACTTGGAATTATACATTTCATAGCACCATCCCATACAAGTAGCTTTCTTTGGCCCTGGGATGCTTAAATTTGATACAATGGTGACAATAACAATGACGATCACCATTGATGGAGCCAGTGCAATCTCTGCCCCCTGAAACCCCCCAAAATCAATAATTGTCAATAACGACGACAGCGGTGGCGATGCCGGTGATGACAAAGACGACGATGACCAGTGTGCCGTGCCACCAGGCTACAGCTCGCTGCAGAAGCGACTGGAGTTGGCGACGCTGAAGCAGTCACGCCGCCGCCTGATGCCCGAGGACCGCGAACGCTCTAGCTCGCGGTCCAACCTTGGCACCGTGCGCCACCGCGAGATCTGCGTCAAAAAGTTCGAGCGGTTCCATCAGGTGATCCTTTGTCCGATCACCACGCGACTCAAGGCTGGCCTCAATGTGCAGGTGAGCGAGTTACCGACGGGTGGCAGTCGGTCGGAGGGAGAGGGTAGATGGTCTGGACAGTTGGTCGGAGGGAGAGGGTAGATGGCCTGGACAGTCGGTCGGAGGGAGGGGGTAGATGGTCTGGGACTCTGGACAGTCGGTCGGAGGGAGAGGGTAGATGGCCTGGACAGTTGGTCGGAGGGGGGGGGTAGATGGTCTGGACAGTTGGTCGGAGGGGGAGGGTAGATGGTCTGGACAGTCAGTCGGAGGGAGAGGGCAGATGGCCTGGACAGTCGGTCGGAGGGAGGGGGTAGATGGCCTGGACAGTCGGTCGGAGGGAGAGGGTAGATGGCCTGGACAGTTGGTCGGAGGGGGGGGTAGATGGTCTGGACAGTCGGTCGGAGGAAAGGGTAGAGCCTGGACAGTCGGGAGGGAGAGGATAGATGGCCTGGACAGTTGGTCGGAGGGAGGTGGTAGATGGTCTGGACAGTTGGTCGGAGGGGGAGGGTAGATGGTCTGGACAGTTGGTCGGAGGCAGGGGGTAGATGGTCTGGACAGTTGGTCGGAGGGAGGTGGTAGATGGCCTGGACAGTCGGTCGGAGGGAGGGGGTAGATGGTCTGGACAGTCAGTCGGAGGGAGAGGGTAGATGGCCTGGACAGTTGGTCGGAGGGAGAGTGGTAGATGGCCTGGACAGTTGGTCGGAGGGAGGTGGTAGATGGCCTGGACAGTTGGTCGGAGGCAGGGGGTAGATGGTCTGGACAGTTGGTCGGAGGGAGGTGGTAGATGGCCTGGACAGTCGGTCGGAGGGAGGGGGTAGATGGCCTGGACAGTCAGTCGGAGGGAGAGTGGTAGATGGCCTGGACAGTTGTTATGTGCGACCTGTCGGCTGTGGCAGCTGACCGCTCAGTCGCTATGCTCGGTGCCGCAGGTGATGCGGGAGCTGCGCGAGTGTCTGACGGCGTGCTCGCGAGACCCGGCGTGTCGTGCCGTACTGCTGACCTCGTCAGCGGGCGCCTTCTGCCAGGGCCTCGACTACACCTGCCTGCTGGGTCTCAGCCCCGACAAGCGACGCCGCGCCGCTGAGGAGCTGGCCGGCGAGCTCAAGTGAGTGGCCCCCTACCGCCAGCGCCAGGGATTTGTACAGGTTGTGCGTGAGGTACAGTAGCTGCTTTTCTGCGCTCCGGCTGCGACGATACCCAATCTGTTTATCTGTAAGTAGAAAATGTTGAGTAGGATGGCAGTAGATGTGTCTATAGACGGTTTTCTCGACTATTTTTGACAATGTTGAGATAATACTCATGGGATAACTGTAATCTGATGGTGACCATCTGTGTTTGTGTACTTGTCCAATGTCTGCTTCCTTGAATATGTTTGGGTGAATACCTTCCGAAAGCGATTTAGTGAATAACATTGAGACAGTTTCTGAGATCATAATGGCAGATAATTTTTTAAGTTTGACTGGAATTTGATCTGGACCAGTGTATTTATTTGTACTTTGGGAATTGATTATTCTATGAGCTTCCTGTTCGTCAGTTTGAATACTTCCCAGGGTAAGCACTGTAGTCGAGTTATCATGGGCTGGAACCTCATGTGCATCAGCTATGCTCGGAGTGGCTTGTGAAGCAAAGTAATTATTTTGTAGCATAGCTTTGTCATAATAATCTGTCAGTATATTTCCGTCAGGTCCTTCGAGCGGTGGTATCGTAGCTTCTCTGGTTCGTCCTGCTAAGGCATGCAGTGTTTGGTGATATTTGTGGGGGTAATACTTGTGATCTATGAGCTTTTGCACTTGCTGTTGTATATGCTGTTTTTATTGTCTATTCGTGCTAGTCACTGTTCCGTTGATGTTTGCAGAGGTCCCAGTCACTATCGCTGCTGCCTTGCTTCGCATGCCGGAATAGTCTGTCTCGTTTTCTAATATTGCGTTTGAGCTCCCTTGTTAACCACGATTTTTGAAGTGGCCTCTGTGGTACAGTTTTTATGGGAATACACGATTTGGCAGCGGTTAGAATGGCAGATATATACTGGTCAGTTGCATTGCCCAAGTCATTTTCCAAGAATTGATCCCAATTCGTGTTTTGTAGCAGTGTAGTTAGTCGTGCTGCGTCTAGTCCTGTGTAATCCCATATGATTTTGTAAACACCGCGGCTTGGCTGTGGAAGAACGATACTAAGTGATACCATTATGGGAAAGTGATCAAAGTGTGAGAAGGGGGACATGATTCGGCTCTCAAGAACGATATCATTGTTAGTAGTAAACATATGATCACGTATGTTTTGACATTTTTCGGCTAGTCGTATTGGCTTATCAATGAGTTGAGTGGTAGCGATGCCGCTTAGCATGGTAGCGATGTCTCGAAGTTTGTGGTCGAATTGTGTTCTGCCATTGTGTGTGTAGAGCAGCGGATCTAGATAGATATTACCCGCATTTAAGTCGTCTAATATGAGTGTCGACGTCGGTGAGTGAGCATGTGCTAAGCTGACTCTTTCGGTGAAGCGATCCATAAATAGTTGTAGCCGTTCGGAATTCAGATTCGGAGGCAAGTAAAGGCAACATGAACAGAGTGGATTCCTGAATTTTAACTTTGGCCCAAATCCATTCCTCAACCTCTATTTCTAATTCACTGAGCCTTGATCGACAGTGATGCATCCGCATATAATGCAACACCGCCTCCTGTTCTATTCCTACGGCATAATAATACATGATATCCGTTAAGCTTGTACATAAATGGATTCATTGTTTCATCTAGTTTAGTTTCTAGTAGGTATGACCTGGGCCTAACCTGTGTGTCGGCGTGGGCCTGACCTGTGTGGTGGCGTGGGCCGGGCATGGCCTGGGCCAGACCTGTGTGGCGGCAGGGGGCCCGGTATGACATGTGTGTCGTCTATGTGGCGGCGTGGGCCCGGTATGACCTGGATCACACAGGGCCTGACCTGTGTGGTGGCGTGGGCCGGGCATGACCTGGGCCAGACCTTTGTAGCGGCGGGGGCCCGGTATGACCTGGGCCTGACCTGTGCGCCGCCGACAGGGAATTTGTGCGCACGGTCTCCGACTTCAGGAAGCCGCTGTTGGCGGGCGTGATGGGCGCCTGTGTCGGGCTGGGCGTCGGTCTGCTGCCGCTCTGCGACCTGGTGTTCGTCACCGAGAAGGCCAGTCTGCAGATGATGTACTCCAGACTGGGGACCGTACCGGAGGGCGGCGCCACCCACTCCCTCACCGCCCTGCTCGGCCACATGAAGGTGCTCAGCATAGAACAGCACAAGTATTAATATCACATAGAGTGGTTGTTCTTCGTGCTCTTTTCGTTCCTGTTTTTGTTCTCGTTCTAGTCGGCGCGCCCTTAAACCCAAATAATCAATCAATCAATCGTCCTTTTTATTATTCTCGTTCTCGTTGTTCTTGCTCCTGGAATGGTTATTCGTGTTGCTCTTGTTTGTAGTCCGCTTGTCACAGGGTGATTGACGTTAAATGACATTGGAAGGTCAGTGATCTATGTAAGAACGTTAGTTTGCTTGTCAATCACTCTACCACATCCAACGTTGGCTATGGGGGGCATTCAGTGCAATTAGAAACAAATATTTCGCGAAATCAACGAGAAAAACTGTGACATATTTCCCGTAAGGACCAACAAGTCAGCGACCTCCTGACGTGATGTCCTCAGAGATCATGTATCTTTGCGAAATTTCATGGATATAAAATATGCTACGACATCTCAAATTAGCCTGTTTCGGAACGTTGATGCAGGTCAAGGTCATTGATCCCCGTTCCGGTCAATTGTTGCTCGTTTTTCGACTTCTGGCCACTCGTCTTAATTCCGCGGACTTCGCGCTACCATTTTTTTTTGTGCGCTGTAAAACCGTGTTTGTAAACTGTTCTAGCACGAGTTGATAGTTGTTCAAGTACCTTTTCACGTTTTTGTATTATCGTAGATTAAGGTTATTCTACTACAACCAAGGGCAATGCCAAGCTGGCAACAGAGGCTGGGGCACCCTCAGACGACGCCATCCATGGCTCCAGTCAGGTTGTCCCCATGGCTACATGGTGGCGTGGTAGTGTGTTGCTCTCATGCCTAGACCTACCTGTCCATATATTGCTGGCTTAGGCTAGTATTTTGTATTCTATCAACTTTGTAGGTTAGGTTTACTTTCTGAGCCAGGCTGTTTGCGTGGTTGTGGTGGTGGGAGGGAAGACGACTAACGTGATCCATTTTGTGTTCATCAAACTAATTTGAAATTATAGCATGGAGAAAATATTCATTTCTGCACTGTATAGGGTGAGCATAGTTCTCGCAGCCCTTCTCTACGTCAGCCAGGATACCAACTTGGTGAAATATACGCTTTCTTGTGCCCAATTTTGAGTGGATGCGCTTATCGTCGAACGTGATGTAACGAAAGGCCGCAAATTCGAACGTAAAATGGTGTAGCATGAGCCCTATGCGGTGTTCAATTTGTTTTTCGTCAGGTGTGAGATATTCAAACGAATACAGTAGGATATCGATATTCCCATTGGAAACGATGTTGTTTCAAATACTAAGTCCTTGAAGCTCAATGTTGGGCATATAGCATACTTACAGGGGTGCCTTTTTCGGTTGTTTGGAGATACCTAATTTGATTATGTATATTAACGATACGAAAAGGAATGCCTATGCCATAAACTGACACTGCATGACATAACAAAGGATATGTAATACCAGTGTTGGATTTTCACTTCTCGTTCTTGGATTCGGAGTGTATAATCCTGGAGTTCATGCAATTATGGAGTGCATAATATCTGGTAACCATGGGGTACAAATTACTGCGACAAAGAAACAAAGTCTTATTTTTTCATTCAAGAAGCATACATTACAGGTGTTTCATCCCACACAGCCTAAGTATGCCTCCTGATGCTGGATCACATAAAAACAGTATTCACTGAGAATACAAACTTCACATAGCAGTCCTCTGTGTTGTGGTGCTGGAAAAGTGTTAAATATACTGTCATTGGCAAGAAGTGATGTATTTCATCAATTGATTTTCCATGCAAGTTTGAATATATATTTCATTTCAGGTATGTATGTATATTACTATGATGAAATATATTATTCAAGCTTAGGGTATCCAAAGACATGTCTTACACAGTTTACCTCCATGAAGCAAACAAATGGTTTAGGCTACACACACTAATTATCGAGCATGCTTAATGTTAATGAGGTCTAATGACTGCAATGCGGATGTATAACAATATGAACAACAGCCCATGTATTACAATCGGCGAGCGGTCGCGCCCAGCAGCGATCCTGCCGCGTCAGCACGCGAAGTTCGGCGCAGGAGCGTTCTGACCGCCGCCGCAGCCAGTCGACTGGGGCGGCCGGTCGTCGCCGTCACGGGGCCCACCGACCGTCCAGCCGGCACCGGTCGCCGGTCGGCTACCGCGCCGGTACGCGCCGTTGTCGCTCTGTACCTCGAGCCACAGCGACGCCGGCAGCTGCTCGTGCCGCGACTGTGGCGGACTCGCCGCGTCGCCGTCGCACCGCCGGTAGAAGAGCATGTAGGGCGCGTCGGTTGGCGCGCCGGCGCCGCCGCGGCCACCCCAGGCGTCCAGGTGACCGACCGACAGCGGTGTCACGTAGTTGTCGTCGAGGCGGCACCAGACGGACGGCGCGGCGTCCGGGCTGGTGGCGTCGGATGACCGCGCCACGCAGTAGTAGTGGCCGGCGTCCAGCGAGCCGCCGCGGTGCACCACCAGCGCATACAGCCGGAACTGGACGGCCGGCCGGCCGCGCACCGGCACCCATAGCTGCTCCGTCAGCGCCACGGGTGTCAGCACCTTGCGGCGCGCGCCCGTGCCACGCTCGAACAGGAAGCGCACCAGCGAGATGACTAAGTAGTGCGGCGGCTGCAGCATTTGCAGCTGTCGGTCGGCGTCGCGCAGTTCAGAGCACCGCTGACAGTGGTATTGGTTCTCGCCGGACAGCCGCTCGGCTGCCAGATACTGCTCTAGCAGATCAGACACCTGGAGGTCGGCACGAGGTTGAGACGGCAGAGAGTCCGGCACGGCCAAGTGCAGGTCGGTGATGCTGTCCAGGTGGCGCGACACAGAGCCGCACGTGCAGCACGTGCAGGTCGTCTCGGCACAGCCGGCCAACAGACGCTGCACCAGAGTCGGAGCTGGTAGCGGCGGCGGGTCAGTGGCACGGCCGCCGCCGACCGTCGGCTGTCGAGAGTCGCTGAACAGGACAACACTACCACGGCGGGACGGTGGTGGTTCCTGGGAAGTACGACCCCCGCTGAGGTTGGCTTGGAGCGCGCCGCACTGTCCGGCGAGCCGAGCGTCACACGGGGCTGCGCCGCCGCTCGACCATCGAGGCCGACACTTGAGGCCGGCGGACGGGCGCGTCAGTGCACTGTCGTCCCGAGTTGCGGCAGGTAGGGCAAACGGAGGTCGTGTCTGCTGACCACCGTCCGCCAGCGACGGCGCCAGTTGAGGCCGTGGTGACTGCGAAGCCTTGGAGGACGTATGCGGCTGTGGTTGACCAACGCCAGGTGGAGCCACGGACATCTCTTCGTGAAGCGCGTCCAAAAGGTACCTGAGCAGCTCCGAGCAGTCTTGCTGGCGGCCCGCCTCCAGCCAGGGCGGCAGTGCGGTGCGTGTGAAGGCCGACGGTGAGAAGGCGGGCCGCTCCGAGAAGGCCAGGAACGCGAACACCCGCTGCAGTGCCGCCAGGTGGTGCTGGCACGGACTGGGCCGTGACGTCATCACTCCGTAGCGGAACTGTTCTGAGTGGAAGAGCGCCTGCAGCACAACGTTGATGTAGCACGTGTTGCCGAGGTTTTTGAGACCTCGCCTCGGCGGTGGTGGCGACGACATGGCGGTGTGGCTGACGCCACAGCCGAGGTCGATGTCGGGGCCGGGGTCAGGACCCGGACCGGGACCGGACGGGTGGGACCCTGCGGCCTGGGACGGTCGGGTACGGCTCTGTAGCGAGAGCGCCAGCGTCGGATGGTGTGCGGTCAGTGTCGGGTGGAGCCTCATCAGTGTGTAGGCCACGTCGGCCAGCTGTGCGCAATCGTCGCCGTGCGGGCTGGCCTCCTGTCTCAGCTGGTCCAGCAGCGACGGCAGGTGGGACAGCACCTTATGGAAGACTCCAGGTGAGTTTTGGAAACCCAGCAGCATCAGGGTAACCACTCGGAAGACAAAGCGGCGAACGGCCGGCAGAGAAAGCGCCCTGAACAGCTTATCAACGCGGTCGATCACGAGCTGGTCGAGGTCGTCGGTGTGTCTCCGAGAGGCCAGCTTCCTCATCAGGCAGCCGAACCACGTGGCCAGCTGCGTGCAGCAAGGCCACAGCAGGAGCCGGTCGCAGAGCAGATCGATGCCACGCCAAGTCGCCTCGTCACCGTCCTGCGACTTCGAGGGCGTCATGCTGACCACCCGGTTCAACTTGTCGGAGGGCCGCCACAGGTCGCGCATGAGTGTTGCGAACGACTTCACGAGTGCTCCCTTCATGGCCGATGTTGTGATGTTGATGTCGCAACATCACATCATCATGGACGTGTACTGGTCGCACAGGAAGTAGTCGTGCAGCACACGCGTGTTGCTCTGGCACTGGAGCACAGAGTTCATAAAGCATGCGTTGCCTATGTTCCTTAGCTCGATGAGGCCGCGCAGCTGGTTGACGCTACCACTGCTGCCGCCACCACCACCGCCGCTGCCACTGTCGTAGCCACCGCTGCCGCTGTCGAAGTCACTGTCACCGTCACTGCTGCCGCCATAGCCACTTCCTCTGCCTCCGCTCCCGTCTCCGTCGCCGCCGCTACCACCGCCTCTATCGCCGCCACGGCTGCCATCGCTGCTGCCGCTGCCATCACCTCTGCGGCCGTTACCGCCGCCGCTGCCGCTGTCACCGCCTCTACCGCCGCCACGGCTGCCATCGCCGCTGCCGCTGCCATCACCTCTGGCGCTGTCACCACCTCTGTCGCCTTCGCCGCCGCCGCCGCCGTCGTCAATCAGACTGTCGCTGCGACACGCGGCAAACGTTTCAACCATAGCTTTACGGGAGTCTGAGCCAGTTCTCGAAATTGGTGCAACTATGCGGCCAGCCGAAGATCTGTCTGTGGGCCGGGCTGTGGCGAGCACAGAAGCCGCGTTGCCACGCGCGATTGCGGCGGAAATGCGTTGCCGCAGCCACGCTGTCTCGCGGCGTTCGCCGGTGCGGGCCGTTATGTGACGCCCGAGCTCCCGCAGAAATTCTGAGACATCGGGTCCTAGAACGCCGGTTGTCTCAACGGCTAAGGGCTCGAACCTGTACCGCGAGCAGAGGTCGGCATAGTGGCGGCGTTTGCTAGCTTCTGCCGCACGAGCCGCAGACCCGGGCTCTAGCGCCGATTGCACCAGTACGGTATCGGCGAAGGTGTCTACACAAGTAACGTCCCAGCGTAAGCCCATCTGGCCGCTCCCAGCGTAAGGGAACAGCGTAAGCCCATCTGGCCGCTTGCCGTCGCCCCGGTCGAGACCCACCGGCTCCAGGATGGCAGGGATGCCCGCACTTGAGAGGCCTCGTTTCACTACGTCATTCAGGTGTGTGTGACGTGGGAGACGGCCAACGCTCTTGAGGCAGGATAGTCCGTGGTGTCCAAGCCGGTCAACCGGGCGGTTGCATTGGCGACAGCGATGTGGTTCGCACACTGCAGCCCCTAGGCGAAGCGCCACCGCCACACGGATTGTCTCGTCGTCCAGGTGAAGACCGAGGTTGGGCACAGGAACAGCTTGCAGCCAGGCGGCGGTATGCGGCTGAGTGGCGGCGAGTGGGCGCGCGCGGTGCATCTGGTTGGCTACGCCGATCAGCTGGTCGCGAATCACGGTGGCGCCCAGGCTGTCCCATGCGCGCTGACTACTGGCAGATGTCGCGTCTGGTAGCTCTTTGACCCCTGTTAGCTCCGTGAAACGCTGCACCGCTGACTGTAGCGAAGACGGCGCGTCGCTGTCGGAGAGGCCTGGACATATACTGCGGACCAGTGGAAGAGCTGCGCTCAGTGAGGC
The DNA here is from genome assembly GCA_034440615.1 of Ashinkailepas kermadecensis. Classification (NCBI taxonomy): domain Eukaryota; kingdom Metazoa; phylum Arthropoda; class Thecostraca; family Neolepadidae; genus Ashinkailepas; species Ashinkailepas kermadecensis. The sequence goes on along the minus strand of JAOTOM010002623.1, from coordinate 37,012 downwards.
CACGTAACACGGCAGTGCCAAGGCCTCGACAGAGCGCACCCCGAGGCCGCCCAGTCTGAGCGGAAGCGTTGCCTGTTTCCACGCCGTACCACTGACATCGACGTTGGAAACCGTTACCAGTGTCTCGCGAACCAGCTCATCGATCTTTCTTAGGGAGTCAGGCTCCTTGTACAGGAGTGCCGAGCGCAATAAGTATGACAAACGTGGTGCTGACACGTGGTGGACAAGGAAGAAGACAGCGGTGTGGCTGTCTAACTGGTGAAGGCGGGCGCACAGACGTGCGATGGTTTCTGAGGCGATGTTGGTGGCAGCGGCGAGTCCGGCGTCGCACAGCGGTGACCGAGGAGCTTGAGGGCGTCCAGAGGAGTCTCTACTACCTCTGGCAGTGCGTCACGTATTTCACCCATAGCTGAGTCGCGAACTGAAGAAGATAGGGCGCCAAGAAATGCTACCTCGCACTTTGCGGGGTTCAGCTGAAGACCGATCCCTGGCAGAGCCGAGGCTAGCGAACGGGGATCAGTTACGACAGTGTCTACCGGGCCGGCGAGCGTGGCGTCGTCGAGGTACCATACGTTCAGAACTGACCGCATGGCCCGAGCACAGGGATCAACAGCGAGAGCGAATGCAGCAGGACCGAGGGGATCGCCTTGTTGAACGCCACTGCACGACATCACCGTCTGATCGCCGATGTGGAGAAGAGTCGGCGTACCGTAGGCTTGACGTGCCATCGGGTAGATCTCAGGACAGCGTTCTCGTATGCGCGCTAGGATGACGATCGCGGCGGACCGTGTTGAACGCGTTCTGACATCCACCTGACCGGGACATGGGGTTGAAGGAGTCGGTGACGGTGGCCGCGATATATTCGCGAGCCGCGTGCACAGCGGCCTCGCACCCGAGCGGCGTGCCGACTCCGAGTTGGATGGGGCGGAGTTCTGCTCCGAGGTGGCTAGAGATATGCCGCGCGCCCATGCGCCCAGGCAGACTGCGGTATACACTACTAACAGCTATAGGTCGTAGTCCGTCGTCTTTTTTCCGTAGCGCGCAAAGCGATGCTCCGAACAGCGCGTCACGTTCGCACTCCGGGACGCAGCCTCCCAACACTAGGTTAGTTAGAGCAGTCAGCGATTTGAGGAGGCGACGTCCAGACTCTGCTGCCTCTCGGGACAGCAGCTGACGCAGGTGGAGTGGCCGTATTCCGTCAAGGCCCGCCGAAGAGCCCGGTGGCATGGTGGAGATGGCGTCCTCTGCCTGCTCTTCCGTGACGGTTAGCGGTGACGGGTCAGAGACAGTGGGCGGGGGAGGAAGCTTCTCGTCGTCCGGTGCTGGCGGGTGTTTGCAGCGTAAGGCGGCAATGACCTCGTCTGTCGGCTCTGCGAACGTGTCACTAGATGTTAAGACACGGAGGGCCGTGCGGATGTCTCCATCTGCACATTTAGCGCGAACTCGGCGTGCGATCGAGTCGGTAGTTGTGACGCGCTGAGTGACGCGCGAGAGCATTCCGCTGCTCGGGTGCTGGCTGCGTGGCCATGCTGTCCATCTCGGCGATCTGCCGTTTTATGTGAGGCGGTGGTGAGGCGGGGCTAGGTTAGGGTAGATTATGCCACATTTCGCCACATTTTTGTCTTTTGCAAATTAATTTTTACACTATATTACCCAACTCAAAGCCCATTTATTGGTGTTGTTTTGCCTGCCAACTGGAAAGTATGTATTTACAATGGAGGTGAGTGGTCACACCATGTAAACCACATTTATAAACATGGCATTGGAAAAAGGAATTTCAATAACCCAAAATTATCCTAAACTGCAAATTTACAAATAGAAACAAAGTGACGATGAACAAGAATTATGCCTTTCACATCAGGAACCACAAAACCTCAATATCCCTTATGGAAAATGATTGGTCCTGAACCCTGTGCTGATGAAGAATGCCCATGGCATGGTTGGATTTTTAAAACAATGTATCAAGACTGACAAAAAATGTTTCCAATAGCAAATTTGAATCCATTCATTCCATGCACCACCATAGGCATTATGTTCAATTTGGAAATTATTATGTCGCATTGGCAACAACAAAGGTGTACAAATTTACACCTGTGATTAGCATGCTCCAACTGTTACCCGTCGAAAGACAGCATTAATAGAAATGAACCATATTCGCCGCAATAGCATCGGCAGAAAAATAAACAGAATTCCTACAAGGGGTATGCCAGAAAATAGGAGTCACAGAATATAATAAAGCAGCACCTACCAGTTACTATTCCCACAGCACCTACTCTTTTCTCCAGACGCACACCTGAGGAGAACGAAAACAGAAAATAACAATGGCTTCCTCCCCGGCTTCGGTACCCTGACCGTTGCCTTGGCTGACTCGATAGGCCTTGGGTTGGCCTTAGCCTTCATCAGGGCTGGCAGCGACTTGTGTTACATTGTCACAAAAACAATGCAATCGAGACAAGCTGCTCTTTTACCTTTGGCAACAAATATTTCATCCCATTGGCTGAGTTCAAACCACTAAGCCAATCAGCAGCCTCCGTACGGTCAGCCGGAGTTGACGAAAGCCCAGTAAGCGGCTCATAACCACCCCTCATTTTGCAGTGCATAAGAACATGGCGGCTAAATTTCCATTTTCCCGGAGTGGGAGAAATTAGTTGTCGGAGTGGCATAAACACTATTATTGCCATCAGTTTGTGGTGTACTGAAACAATGTAGGTCATGAAATGGAAGAACACTGAAATTTCTGATTATTTGGTGGTCCATTTGAATGTAAAATGTAACCAGGTTTGAAGAACGTTTTGGTACCATTTAGGTCAGTTTCTTGCGTAAAATCCATCGGATATCTTTTTTGTTCTATTGCTCTGGACTGGTACAGGATGCAAAACGATCAGTTTTGTTCATGTCAAGTTATGTAGAACATCTCAATCTTCAAGGAAACAAAAAGGAATACGTTGTTTATAGCCTTTCTTGGCCGTAGTTTAAAAAGCTCCGACCGGAGTGGCAGCTGGAGAGCCGCGAATCCATCGAATCCAAGAAGCGCCGTTCGGGTCTGACCAGTCTGGGAATGGTGGTTTCCCTTCATTAGGTGAGCCGAGAATAGAGGTTTCTTTCACTTGGCGAGGAATTTTTCTTGTATGCACCGAGTTTTCCACTGGATGGAAAGAGACGAAAGAGGCTCGTTGTAGGCATCGCCAACCTTGGTAGGAACGACCAACGTGGATATAGTCGGATAATTCAAGGACCAGGTAGTGAGACCACTAGTTGATCTCGTGTAGTATCGGCCGACGTAGAAACTGAGGCCCAATTGAGGTTTCTTGAAATTTAATTATTCTTGTTGGTGTAAACTTCAGTATCAAAGCAGAAATATAGCTACCTAGCTAGAATGATGTATGCACAACCAGCTTAATGTTGAGAAGTATGGGTAGCCATAGCAAAATTGTGATTCCTTATATTTTGCAGTGGTGCACATTTGTATTCCTCTGTTGGTACCCATGCATGCAGTGGCACAGCCTAGGACAGGGTTGTTTTATATACTGGGGGGGGCTTGTGGACCCTCAATGCTTGCTTTGCTTCTCAAATGAGCACCCATACAGTAACTCAAGCATTGTTGTGCTCTAACGAAATGTTTCAGGAAATTTTTAAGTGCACCCCACCTCATACCCCAATCAACTCCATTATTTGTTTTTTTTGTCCCTGCAGCTTCCTGAACATTCCTATGCCATGACAAATCATAACATATGTCCGCAAATATTTTGGGGATGTGATTGCTTTTGGGATTTGCAAGCTGTGTAGGGTTCTCTAGTTTTGTCTAGCCTTGCATTCTTCCGAACACTATTGGGTCCAGCATTTTCACAAATCAAAATAATGTACACATGAAGGCATCGCTGTTTATTAATTCACATGTTTCGGACAATTACATACCACCTGTACCATTTCATGGAACAAATACATTGGTATTAATGTTGTATGCAGATTGCAGAGTGATCCTTAAGCATCTGCTGTCATCTTTTGTCTAGCCTTGCATTCTTCCGAACACTATTGGGTCCAGCATTTTCACAAATCAAAATAATGTACACATGAAGGCATCGCTGTTTATTAATTCACATGTTTCGGACAATTACATACCACCTGTACCATTTCATGGAACAAATACATTGGTATTAATGTTGTATGCAGATTGCAGAGTGATCCTTAAGCATCTGCTGTCATCTGTTGCACATGCTAGCAAGCTGGCACTTGTCTAGTCTTGCTTGCATCGAATTTTCTGTTCCACTTCTGCATCCTCTTGGAATGTTGCTGCAGCTCTCATGGTCACCTGAAATAACAAATGTGCATTATTCTCAATGATGTTGCCAAGTTGCTGTGGCAAGGACATAACATGGCTAAACGAGATGAAGAGCACCAAAACTTGAAGGGTTTTTCATTATCAGCCATTGATTACCATATGTTACAGGCCCTTGGAGCATGCTGCATCCTCTGCTTCATCACAATCCAATAATACTATTGGATTATGACAGCTGGTTGAGATTGCTGTTTAAGCAAGGCTCTTCTTGATATATCATGTAATGTAAGGAGTATATTTTTTGGGGAGTGTATAATTCTTTGGATGACAAAAGTTCCAAAAAGGACCATATTTCCAACACTGTGTAATACCCTTATCTCTTATTGTGATATGAGATGATCGTATATCACGATCCGTAACAGTAAGCATGAGCATAATAATTATCAACGAGATGCTGCTAGAAATGATACGTGTAAGCTTCATAAACAAACATAAAAAACATGATGCCAATACTTTTTTAGGGATGGGGTTCAATGTTCAGGAAGTTGCATACTTCACACTTTCACGAATAATTTATCGCCGGCTCTCTGGCATTGTCTGTGAAGACCTCACTGATAATTGCCTTATGAGAAGTGTCCACGTTGCCGATGTCACCATATGTTTGGGAACAAAGGGTGGGGCACTGGCCATGACTCACCACATAAAAAAGCTCCCCACTATCTCTGGCGTTGCATGGAAAGGATCTGCGCAAACGGTGATTTTCTCCTTCCCCTTTCAAGTCCTCATACACCCCTGAACGCCGTAGAGTAGAGTTTGTGCAGTAGAGTTTGCCGTACAACGAAGCTCTTTTTTGGACTTTAGTCATTTGTTTTCCTGTGTAAAATGAATTTGGAAGTTTGCCCTCTTTTGCTCCTTCTTTGGCTATGTCCGCTGTAGCTGTGTCCAGTGGTGACACCCCCTGACTGTGGCTGTGTCCAGTGGTGACACCACCCCCGGCTGTGGCTGTGTCCAGTGGTGACACCACCCCTGACGGTGGCTGTGTGCAGTGATGACACCACCCCAGACTGTGGCTGTGTCCAGTGTTGACACTACCTGACTGTGGCTGTGTCCAGTGGTGACACCACTCCCGGCTGTGGCTGTGTCCAGTGGTGACACCACCCCTGGCTGTGGCTGTGTCCAGTGGTGACACCACCCCAGCCTGTAGCTGTCTCCAGTGGTGACACCACCCCAGCCTGTAGCTGTGTCCAGTGGTGACACCACCCCTGGCTGTGGCTGTGTCCAGTGGTGACACCCCCTAACTGTGGCTGTGTCCAGTGGTGACACCACCCCAGCCTGTAGCTGTGTCCAGTGGTGACACCACTTCAGCCTGTAGCTGTGTCCAGTGGTGACACCAGCCCCAGCCTGTAGCTGTGTCCAGTGGTGACACCACCCCAGCCTGTGGCTGTGTCTAGTAGTGACACCACCCCCTGACTGTGGCTGTGTCCAGTGGTAACACCCCGTAACTGTGGCTGTGTCCAGTGGTGACACCACCCCAGCCTGTGGCTGTGTCTAGTAGTGACACCACCCCCTGACTGGCTGTGTCCAGTGGTACACCCCTGACTGGCTGTGTCCAGTGGTGACACCACCCCTGACTGTGGCTGTGTCCAGTGGTGACACCATCCCAGCCTGTGGCTGTGTCTAGTAGTGATACCACCCCCTGACTGTGGCTGTGTCCAGTGGTGACACCACCCCAGCCTGTGGCTGTGTCTAGTAGTGACACCACCCACTGACTGGCTGTGTCCAGTGGTGACACCACCCCCTGACTGTGGCTGTGTCCAGTGGTGACACCATCCCAGCCTGTGGCTGTGTCTAGTAGTGACATCACCCCCTGACTGGCTGTGTCCAGTGGTGACACCACCCCCTGACTGTGGCTGTGACACCACCCCCTGACTGGCTGTGTCCAGTGGTGACACCACCCCCTGACTGTGGCTGTGTCCAGTGGTAACACACCCTGACTGTGGCTGTGTCCAGTGGTGACACCACCCCAGCCTGTGACTGTGTCCAGTGGTGACACCACCCCTGACGGTGCCTGTGTCCAGTGGTGACACCACCCCTGACTGGCTGTGTCCAGTGGTGACACCACCCCCTGACTGGCTGTGGCTGTGTCCAGTGGTGACACCACCCCAGCCTGTGGCTGTGTCCAGTGATGACACCACCCCAGCCTGTGGCTGTGTTCAGTGGTGACACCACCCCTGACTGTGGCTGTGTCCAGTGGTGACACCACCCCCTGACTGGCTGTGGCTGTGTCCAGTGGTGACACCACCACTGGCTGTGGCTGTGTGCAGTGGTGACACCACCCCCAGGAATGTTAGAACTACCCTCGCCGGTTTTGCTGTTAGGGGACTTTCACTGTCACCACACAGCCTGGGGCTGTTCCTCCACTAATGCTCGGGGAATTCTCCTGGATAATTTTATTGATGCCCAGTCCTTGTTTCTTTTAATTACTGGCTCGCCCACTTTTTTTACTTCGTCTTCCGGGGGCGTGTTTAACTTCCGTTTTAGACCTTAGCCTCTGCTCTCCGCAACTGGCTGAGCAGTTCACTTGGTCTGTTGACAGCGATCCGCTGGGTAACAATGATTTTCCGGTCTGGCTGGGGCATCAGATCGAAGCTGTTCTCGGCACGCGGCCTTAGCGGTGGCACTTTACTAAAGCCAATTGGAAGGGGGCCGCGGTAGCTCAGTTGGTAGAGCGTCGGACTCTTGATCGCAAGATTGTGGGTTCGAATCTCACAACCCACGGCATTTACGGAGTCCATCCGCGACCAACCGGCGTGAGAGGTTGGCGACGCTAAATGACATAGCGGTTGAATGCGTCGTAAAATAACCCAAAGCCAATTGGAACGAGTTTGAGGCCAGGCTAGAAAGTAAATTCATCGTAGCCCTCGACAGCCGTCCGCTCTCGATTGCCGGTTTCACCTCAGCGATAATCGAGTCAGCCACAGAGTGTATCCCGAGGACCTCGGGAGCACCTCGTCGCACCGCAGTGCCATGGTGGACCAAGGAATGGCTGGAGGCTATTCGCGCCCGTAAGCGGGCATTTAGGGCCTTTAGTCGAAACAGCACAATGATAAACTTGATAGCGTTTAGGAAATCCATGGCCCTGGCACGGCGCACCATACGGGATGCGAAGTGAACATCCTGGCGAGACTACGTTGGTCGGCTAAATCGCTCTACCCCTCCAGCGGAGGTCTGGTCGCGCATAAAGCGAATATCTGGGCGCTACTCCTCGACTCCACAGCCGGTATTACAGATACGTGGCGAAGCCCTCATTAACCCTTACGATGTCGCCAACGAAATCGGAAAAGCCTTCTCAGACCGCAGCAAAGGCGGAAACTGCGATCCCGATTTCCTACGGCATCGTGCCCGCAGCGGAAAAAAACATGGTGGACATTTCCACCTCAGAACACATGGCATATAATGAACGATTCACCAAGGCTGAGTTAACCTCAGCTATTCGCTCTCTGAAGAATGTGTCTGAGGGTCCAGACCTGGTCCACAATCAAATGATTGAACACCTTCCACCATGTGCACAAGATGTCTTACTGACTATTTATTACTCTTTGTAGGAGAGCGGCGAATTTCCAGAGGCCTGGCGGGAAGCCATAGTTATACCTATCCTGAAACCGGGAAGGAGTGGACTCGATCCATTGCACTACCGCCCCATATCTCTCACTTCATCGATGTGTAAACTGGTGGAGCGGACGGTGAATGTTCGGCTATGTTGGTATCTGGAGGACAAAAATATTTTATCAAATGCACAGTGTGGTTTTAGAAAAACTGAAGGACGATTGATCACTTAGTCACACTTGACACTGCAATTCGAGCAGCTTTCGCACAGCATCGTCATGTCGGATCCGTGTTTTTGTATATAGAAGCTGCTTTGGACACCACATGGCGGCATATAATCCTCATGAAGCTACACGAATATGGCTTGCGAGGATGTATGGCTGTCTTCCTGCACAATTTCTTAACAAACCGTCGGCTTCGGGTCCGTGTTGGTGAGCGACTCTCGCGATGATTCAACCAGGTGAACGGCATTCCCCAAGGCAGTGTGCTTAGTGTCGCCCTGTTCGCCATTATCATCAACGACATCGGATCTGTTCTGTCGCCGTCAATATCCCGCTCACTGGTCGTGGACGATTTTACGATCTGGACGACCAGCACTTCATCACCAATATTGCAGCGGCAGTTGCAGCTCGCTGTCGCGAGGCTGGAGCGATGCACGAAGGCGAACGGCTTTCGTTTCTCGACGGCAAAAACGATCGCCGTGCATTTTTCCGACGGCGAAACTGTCAGGATATGAAAATCAGGCTATATGGTTCGGACACTCCAACGGAGCCGACTGTAAAATTCCTCGGCGTCTTTCTAGACAACCGACTTAAGTGCAGGCATCACTTTAGGATGCTTAGATATAGGTGTTTTAAGGCTATGAATGTTCTGAAAGTGGTTGCGCGTACGTCGTATGAGGCCGATAGACCAACCCTGCTGCAGGTATATCGCTTCCTGATTCGGTCAAAATTAGACTACGCATGTTTTGTCTACGACGGCACAGCTCTGACCACCAAACAGTGTTGGATTTTCACTTCTCGTTCTTGGATTCAGAGTGTATAATCCTTGAGTTCATGCAATTACGGAGTGCAGAATACCTGGTAACCATGGGGTGAATACAAATTACTGAGGCAAAGAAATAAAATCTTGTTTTTCCATTCAAGAAGCATACATTACAGGTGTTTCATCCCACACAGCCTAAGTATGCCGCCTGATGCTAGATCACATAAAAATAGTATTAACTGAGAATACAAACTTCACATAGCAGTCATATGTGTTGTGGTGCTGGACAAGTGTTAAATATACTGTCATTGGCAAGAAGTGATGCATTTAATCGTGATTGATTTTCCATGCGAGTTTGAATATATTTCAACTTCAGGTATGTAGGTATATTACTATGATGAAATATATTATTCAAGCTTAGGGTATCCCCAAGACACGTCTTACACAGTTTACCTTCATGAAGCAAACAAATTGGTTAGGCTTGGTTATGTTATGATAAGTTGGGCTCTACTCTTAAGTTGGACAAGTTTTCATATCCAATGCTTTTTTTATATTTCCAGAATTTGTTTTTCAACAATGAACCAGGCAAGGTTAGGTTATGTCAGGTTATGTTCTTTAATTTGCATTTTTTTAAAGAAAAACACTGGTTGAAATTTTTCCTTTTTCAAGAGAATTGTTCTTTTTGCATTGAAGGTTAGGTTAGGTTAGGGTAGATTATGCCACATTTTGTATTTCCCAAATTAATTTGTACACTATATTACCCAACTCCAAGCCCATTTATTGGTGTTGTTTTGCCTGCCAACTGGAAAGTATGTATTTACAGTGGAAGTGAGTGGTCACACCATGTAAACCACATTTTTTAAAATGGCATTGGAAAAAGGAATTTCAATAACACAAAATTACCCTAAACTGCAAATTTACAAATAGAAACAAAGTGATGATGAACAAGAATTTTGCCTTTCACATCAGGAACCACAAAACCTCAATATCCCTTATGGAAAATGATTGGTCCTGAACCCTGTGCTGATGAAGAATGCCCATGGCATGGTTGGATTTAAAAAAATGATGTATCAGGACTGCAAAAAAATGTTTCCGATAGGAAATTTGAATCCATTCATTCCATACACCACCATAGGCATTATGTTAAATTTGGAAATCATTATGTCGCATTAGCAACAACAAAAGTGTACAAATTTACACCTGTGATTAGCATGCTCCAACTGTTACCCATCGAAAGCCAGCATTAATAGCAATTAGCCATATTCGCCGCAATAGCATCGGCAGACAAAAAAAAACAGAATTCCTACAAGGGGTATGCCAGATAATAGGAGTCACAGAAGATAATAAAGCAGCACCTACCAGTTACTATTCCCACAGCACCTACTCTTTTCCCCGAGGCGCACACCTGAGGAGAACGAAAACAGAAAAATAACAATGGCTTCCTCCCAGGCTTCGTACCTTGGCTGTTGCCTTGGCTGACTCGATAGGCCTTGGGCTGGCCCAAGGCCGGCTGGCCTTAACCTTCATCAGGGCTGGCAGCGACTTGTGTTACATTGTCACACAAATAATGCAATCGAGACAAGCTGCTCTTTTACCTTTGTCAACAAAGATTTCATCCCATTGGCTGAGTTCAAACCATTAAGCCAATCAGCAGCCTCCGTACAGTCAGCCGGAGTTGACGAAAGACCAGTAAGCGGCTGTTAACCACCCCTCATTTAGCAGCGTATAAGAACATGACGGATCAATTTCCATTTTCCCGGAGTGGGAGAAATTGGCTGTCGGAGTGGCATAAACACTATTATTGCCACCAGTTTGTGGTGTATTTAAACAATGTAGGTCATGAAATGGAAGGACACTGAAATTTCTGGTTATATGGTGGTCCATTTGACTGTAAAATGTAACCAGATTTGAAGAACGTTTTGGTACCATTTAGGTCATTTTCTTGCGTAAAATCCATCGGATATCTTTTTGTTTTATTGCTCTGGACTGGTCCAGGATGCAAAACGATCAGTTTTGTTCATGTCAAGTTATGTAGAACATCTCAATCTTCAAGGAAACAGAAAGGAATGCATCATTTATGGCCTTTCTTGGCCGTAGTTTAAACAGCTCCGACCGGAGTGGGAGCTGGAGAGCCGCGAATCCATCGAATCCAAGAAGCGCCGTTCGGGTCTGGCCAGTCTGGGAATGGTGGTTTCCCTCCATTAGGCGAGCCGAGAATAGAGGTTTCTTTCACTTGGCGAGGAATTTTTATTGTATGCACCGAGTTGCCCACTGGATGGAAAGAGACGAAAGAGGCTCGTTGTAGGCATCGCCAACCTTGGTAGGAACGACCTACGTATCTATTATCAATATCTTCGCCATTGAAATTATTGGCTGGGATAAGCCTCGTGAGTTGTATGATGGGATATAGTCCGATAATTCAGGGACCAGGTAATGAGATTACTAGTTGATCTCGTGTAGTATCGGCCGACGTAGGAACCTAGGCCCAATTGAGGTTTCTTGAAATTTAATTATTCTTGTTGGTGTAAACTTCAGTATCAAAGCAGAAATATAGCTACCTAGCTAGAATGATGTATGCATAACCAGCTTAATGTTGAGAAAGTATGGGTAGCCATAACAAAATTGTGATTCCTTATATTTTGCATTGGTGCACATCTGTATCCCTCTGTTGGTTCCCATGCATGCAGTGGCACAACCTAGGACAGGGTTGTTTTATATGCTGGGGGGGGAAGACAAGTGGACCCTCAATGTTTGCTTTGCTTCTCAAATGACTTTAACTTTTAACATGGGACTCTATGGAGTGTGCCCCCAATCTATTTCACCCTGCCCATTGCCTTTCATGTATTTCCCCCTCCCCAATAATTTTCATAAATGAACATCCATAACCTGGAAAGAGTATTTTCATAAGTGTGTTCTTAATGTGTTGGATTTGGATGGAAGAACCTTTCAGCTTACTTTGTTATGTTTTGGAAATAAAGCTTTCATTTTTGTAAGACAATATATTTTCAGGAATAAGGGATTGGTCCCCTTCAGTGCACAGATACAGTAACTCACAAGCATTGTTGTGCTCTAACTAAATGTTTCAGGAAATTGTGAAGTGCACCCCACCTCATACCCAAATAAACTCCATTATTTGGATTTTTTGTCCCTGCAGCTTCCTGAACATTCCTATGCCATGACAAATCATAATATATGTCCACAAATATTTTGGGGATGTGATTGCTTTTGTGATTTGCAAGTTGTGTAGGGACTTCTCTAGTTCTCTAGTTCTCTAGTTCTGTCTAGCCTTGCATTCTTCTGAACACTACTGATTCCAGCATTTTCACAAATGAACAATGTACACATGAAGGAATGGCTGTTTATTAATTCACATGTTTCAGACAATTGCATACCACCTGCACCATTTCATGGAACAAATACATTGGTATTAATGTTGTATGCAGATTGCAGAGTGATCCTTAAGCATCTGCTGTCATCTGTTGAACATGCTAGCAAGCTGGCACTCGTCTAGTCTTGCTTGCATCTAATTTTCTGTTCCACTTCTGCATCCTCTTGGAATGTTGCTGCAGCTCTCATGGTCACCTGAAATAACAAATGTGCATTATCCTCAATGATGTTGCCAAGTTGCTGTGGCAAGGACATAACATGACTAGACAAGATGAAGAGCACCAACATAGAAGGGTTTTTCATTGTCAGCCATTTATTACCATATGTTATAGGCCCCTGGAGCATGCTGCATCCTCTGCTTCATCACAATCCAATAATACTATTGGATTACGACAGCTGGTTGAGATTGCTGTTTAAGCAAGGCTCTTCACGATATATCATGTAATGTAAGGAGTGGATTTTTTTGGGAGTGTATAATTCTTTGGATGACAAAAGTTCCAAAAAAGGACCATATTTCCAACACTGCCACCAAACGAACACTAGACACGGTACACCACTCAGCACGCCGTATCTGCACCGGCGCCTTTCGCACCACACCGATTTCTAGTCTATTGGTAGAATCCAACGAGCCAGCGCTTTCTATGCGTCGGGAACTGCTCGGTATGCGTTATGCCTGCAAGCTGCGACAGTTCCATAATCACCCAACGTACCGTTCCGTATTTCCGCGAAGCGTTCTGGCTCTCCTGTGAGCCGTGTTCCCTTCTGTGTCAGGATTCGCACACTATTCGAAGACAGCGGAATAACATTCCGCGGAGTGGTGCGCGTCGGAACGATGAAAATCCCTCCCTGGACACTGGCATCTCCAGATTTTGGCATTTCGCTGTCATATCTCAAAAAGTGTCAAGTCGTTCCCGAAGAATTCAGACTAAGGGCACTAGAGTTGATGGCATCCTACAGCCATTTTACAGACATCTACACAGATGGATCCAAGGCCGAGCCTGGTGTTGGTAGTGCGTTTGTAATGGGCACAGTGGTCAGGACGTTTTCGCTTTCGCCATATTCATCGGTCTATGCATCTGAGTTGGTTGCCTAAGACAAAGCACTGAGTTTTATTGAGACATGTGATGACACGCGGCATATAATTTACACCGATTCTCCTAGCAGTCTTATGACTATAAATGCGTTTTATCGGTCGAACCCACTCGCACAATATATTTTACGTAGGCTTACATTGCTGACCCGCGCTGGAAAAACGGTTATTCTATGTTGGATTCAGAGCCATGTGGAAATCCGTGGGAACGAGGCCGCGGATGCTGCGGCGAAGCGAGGTGCACGGGCCCCGTGCACACGTACCCTGCCTCTCCCTGCGAGGGACTTTTACTCGGATGTGAAGGGATTTATTCGCAGTCAGTGGCAGGCAAGGTGTGACTCCTTAGCAAACAACAAATTGAAAACTGTAAAACCCTGTATTGGTGACTGGGCTTCATCCTCACAGCGAAACAGACGTCACGAGGTTTCTCTGTGTCGCCTGCGCGTGGGACATACCTATGCGACACACCGATATCTTCTGGGTGGTGGCGAGACGCCGCTGTGCCCAAAATGCACGGCACCAATGTCTGTGCGACACGTTTTAGTTTCATGTCCCCGGCTTGCCCACGAACAGAGACGTCACTTTGGGCGTTCCTCTGTCTCGCTTCGGGAAGTATTAGGAGACGAGTCTGACATTGTTCACTCGGGACAACTTTTCAAATTCCTCTTGGAAATTAGATTGTCCGTGATTTACACCGGCCATTAACATGCTGATGCAGACGTGGCTAGTACCAGTTCTATTATGACCAGATTCTACATCGTCTTATAACTCGTTGCCCGAAGTGGTGTTCACGCGCTTTTATCTTTAAATGACTGAGTTATGGGCGCTATATGACCTGTGCAGTCGATGCGCCCCTAAACCACAATAACTAACTGACACCACCCCCGGCTGTAGCTGTGTCCAGTGGTGACACCACCCCTGGCTGTGGCTGTGTCCAGTGTTGACACCACCCCTGGCTGTGGCTGTGTCCAGTGGTGACACCATCCCTCGGCTGTGGCTGTGTCCAGTGGTGACACCATCCCTCGGCTGTGGCTGTGTCCAGTGGTGACACCCCTTGGCTGTGGCTGTGTCCAGTGGTGACACCACCCCTGACTGTAGCTGTGTCCAGTGGTGACACCCCTTGGCTGTGGCTGTGTCCAGTGGTGACACCACCACTGACTGTAGCTGTGTCCAGTGGTGACACCCCCTGGCTGTGGCTGTGTCCAGTGGTGACACCCCTTGGCTGTGGCTGTGTCCAGTGGTGACACCATCCCTCGGCTGTGGCTGTGTCCAGTGGTGACACCCCTTGGCTGTGGCTGTGTCCAGTGGTGACACCACCCCTGACTGTAGCTGTGTCCAGTGGTGACACCCCTTGGCTGTAGCTGTCTCCAGTGGTGACACCACCCCTGGCTGGCTGTGGCTGTGTCCAGTGGTGACACCACCCCTGACTGGCTGTGGCTGTGTCCAGTGGTGACACCACCCCTGGCTGTGGCTGTGTCCAGTGTTGACACCACCCCTGGCTGTGGCTGTGTCCAGTGGTGACACCATCCCTCGGCTGTGGCTGTGTCCAGTGGTGACACCCCTTGTCTGTGGCTGTGTCCAGTGGTGACACCACCCCTGACTGTAGCTGTGTCCAGTGGTGACACCCCTTGGCTGTGGCTGTGTCCAGTGGTGACACCACCACTGACTGTAGCTGTGTCCAGTGGTGACACCCCCTGGCTGTGGCTGTGTCCAGTGGTGACACCACCCCTGACTGTGGTGACACCACCCCAGCCTGTAGCTGTGTCCAGTGGTGACACCCCTTGGCTGTGGCTGTGTCCAGTGGTGACACCACCACTGACTGTAGCTGTGTCCAGTGGTGACACCCCCTGGCTGTGGCTGTGTTCAGTGGTGACACCACCCCTGACTGGCTGTGTCCAGTGGTGACACCACCCCTGGCTGTGGCTGTGTCCAGTGGTGACACCACCCCTGTCTGTAGCTGTGTCCAGTGGTGACACCACCCCTGGCTGTGGCTGTGTCCAGTGGTGACACCCCCTGACTGTGGCTGTGTCCAGTGGTGACACCACCCCCTGGTTGTGGCTGTGTCCAGTGGTGACACCACCCCTGACTGTGGCTGTGTCCAGTGGTGACACCACCCCTGACTGTGGCTGTGTCCAGTGGTGACACCCCCTGACTGTGGCTGTGTCCAGTGGTGACACTACCCCTGGCTGTGGCTGTCTCCAGTGGTGACACCACCCCCGGCTGTGGCTGTGTCCAGTGGTGACACCACCCCTGGCTGTGGCTGTGTCCAGTGGTGACACCACCCCTGACTGTGGCTGTGTCCAGTGGTGACACCACCCCTGACTGTGGCTGTGTCCAGTGGTGACACCACCCCTGACTGTGGCTGTGTCCAGTGGTGACACCCCCTGACTGTGGCTGTGTCCAGTGGTGACACTACCCCTGACTGTGGCTGTGTCCAGTGGTGACACTACCCCTGGCTGTGGCTGTGTCCAGTGGTGACACCACCCCCGGCTGTGGCTGTGTCCAGTGGTGACACCACCTCTGACGGTGGCTGTGTGCTATGGTGACACCACCACTAACTGTGGCTGTGTCCAGTGGTGACACCACCCCTGACAGTGGCTGTGTCCAGTGGTGACACCCCCTGACTGTGGCTGTGTCCAGTGGTGACACCACCTGTAGCTGTCTCCAGTGGTGACACCACCCCAGCCTGTAGCTGTCTCCAGTGGTGACACCACCCCTGGCTGGCTGTGGCTGTGTTCAGTGGTGACACCACCCCTGGCTGGCTGTGGTTGTGTCCAGTGGTGACACCACCCCTGGCTGTGGTTGTGTCCAGTGGTGACACCACCCCCGGCTGTGGCTGTGTCCAGTGGTGACACCACCCCTTGCTGTGGCTGAGTCCAGTGGTGACACCACCCCAGCCTGTAGCTGTCTCCAGTGGTGACACCACCCCAGCCTGTAGCTGTCTCCAGTGGTGACACCACCCCAGCCTGTAGCTGTCTCCAGTGGTGACACCACCCCAGCCTGTAGCTGTGTCCAGTAGTGACACCACCCCTGGCTGGCTGTAGCTGTGTCCAGTAGTGACACCACCCCTGGCTGGCTGTAGCTGTGTCCAGTAGTGACACCACCCCTGGCTGTGGCTGTGTCCAGTGGTGACACCACCCCAGCCTGTAGCTGTCTCCAGTGGTGACACCACCCATGGCTGTGGTTGTGCCCAGTGGTGACACCACCCCCGGCTGTGGCTGTGTCCAGTGGTGACACCACCCCTTGCTGTGGCTGTGTCCAGTGGTGACACCACCCCAGCCTGTAGCTGTCTCCAGTGGTGACACCACCCCAGCCTGTAGCTGTCTCCAGTGGTGACACCACCCCAGCCTGTAGCTGTCTCCAGTGGTGACACCACCCCAGCCTGTAGCTGTCTCCAGTGGTGACACCACCCCAGCCTGTAGCTGTCTCCAGTGGTGACACCACCCCAGCCTGTAGCTGTCTCCAGTAGTGACACCACCCCAGCCTGTGGCTGTCTCCAGTAGTGACACCACCCCAGCCTGTAGCTGTCTCCAGTGGTGACACCACCCCCGGGCTGCAGGCCGGCTCCCTGATGATGACGGACTGTGCGCTGACGGGTAGCGAGGCAGTCGCTCTGAACCTCGCCACCGGCCTGCTCTGGTCCGCCACCGCCTATGAGGACCTGATCGCCCAGGCGCGCCACGCGCTCGATAGGGCTGCCCAGGTGAGCTCGGCACGGCTGCCCAGGTGAGCTCGGCACGGCTGCCAGGTGAGCTCGGCACGGCTGCCCGGGTGAGCTCGGCACGGCTGCCAGGTGAGCTCGGCACGGCTGCCAGGTGAGCTCGGCACGGCTGCCAGGTGAGCTCGGCACGGCTGCCAGGTGAGCTCGGCACGGCTGCCAGGTGAGCTCGGCACGGCTGTCCAGGTGAGCTCGGCACGGCTGCTCGGGTGAGCTCGGCACGGCTGCCCGGCTGGCTCGGCACGGCTGCTCGGCGAGCTGCTCGGCACGGCTGTCCAGTGACTCGGCACGGCTGCCAGGCAGGCGCTCGGCACGGCTGCCCGGCACGGCTGCCCGGCACGGCTGCTCGGCACGGCTGCTCGGCACGGCTGCCCGGCACGGCTGCCAGGTGAGCTCGGCACGGCTGCCCGGTAGCTGCTCGGCACGGCTGCCGGTGAGCTCGGCACGGCTGCCAGGTGAGCTCGGTACGGCTGCCAGGTGAGCTCGGCACGGCTGCCAGGTGAACTCGGCACGGCTGCCAGGTGAGCTCGGCACGGCTGCCAGGTGAGCTCGGCACGGATGCCCAGTATACGGATCCACTTTTCAGTGTTGCAAATGTTCTTTGTGGTGGTTTTCCCATGAATTGGTTTAATACAAGCTGTTTGTTCTTTTGTAAACTGAATTATAAGTATATTTTGTGGTCGACCATACCTGAACATTTTCATTGTTTTTTTTTCATAGCTAAAATAGAACTCTAATGAAATTATTTGACACCTGATCGACCTAGGGACTCCGAAAAGAGTGCCCACGTGTTCTAGTTCAAGTTCTAGGCAGGCCAAATTCCCTAAAATTGTCTTCGTATCCCATGGTGATAAATGGCCTGTCAGGTCAGGTCAAAGTTAAAATGTCGCAAAACAAAATCGGGCATTTTAATCTAGCGCAACGTGGCGCTGTTATTGTTACAGCCTCGAAACCTATTTTACGCACTAACGTAGACTTGGGATTATGATCATATCTCATATCCCTTCCCATTCAGATCCCTTTGAACTCTGGTACTGCTTCATGTTGGGTCAGCCCGTTACACCGTACTTTGTGACCAACTGTAATCAGGGTCCAACTGCCATTGTTTTTAGTCCTTGGGGATGCAAATTGATGCTGAATTCGTTTTCAACGCCGAAATGTACCCTCGGGCACCTCAAAGGGTCAGTACAAAAGGTCCTAGGTCCATCGAGGTCGCTCAGGGTAAGTATCCTCAATGCACGTTATGGATATGCCGTCACGAGACCAGGATGTCGCGTGTGGTATCACATGGGAGACCAGGATGTCGCGTGTGGTATCACATTACCATGTGGCATCTGGGCGCCACATCACATGGCAATCTCGCTCCTTCACGTAGCGATACAGTACCACTCGCACCGCATTAGCGCTGCTCCACACGCTTGGGCAACACGTAGCCACATCGCTGGCGTGTTTTTGTCACAAAAATGACGCCACCGGAAGTGGAATTTCTGCTCGTTCCGCCAATCCTTCTTGACTTTTTATGTTTGAAAGGTGTATTATTCTTTCCAATCCTAATTATGATCTGTATAGTTATCTAACCACCCTGAATGGTTACACTATGCTGACCGTTACCCCCACTGGTTACAATATGCTGACCGTCACCCCTTCGTAGGCGTGTTGTCAGGTGGACTGACCACACCCACTGGTTACGATATGCTGACTGCCACCCCTTCTGAGGCGTGTTGTCTCAGGTGGACTGACCACCCCCACTGGTTACAATATGCTGACTGCCACCCGTCTGAGGCGTGTTGTCTCAGGTGGACTGACCACTCCCACTGGTTACAATATGCTGACTGCCACCCTTCTGAGGCGTGTTGTCTCAGGTGGACTGACCACTCCCACTGGTTACAATATGCTGACTGCCACCCTTCTGAGGCGTGTTGTCTCAGGTGGACTGACCACCCCCACTGGTTACAATATGCTGACTGCCACCCTTCTGAGGCGTGTTGTCTCAGGTGGACTGACCACACCCACTGGTTACAATATGCTGACTGCCACCCGTCTGAGGCGTGTTGTCTCAGGTGGACTGACCACCCCCACTGGTTACAATATGCTGACTGCCACCCGTCTGAGGCGTGTTGTCTCAGGTGGACTGACCACTCCCACTGGTTACAATATGCTGACTGCCACCCTTCTGAGGCGTGTTGTCTCAGGTGGACTGACCACCCCCACTGGTTACAATATGCTGACTGCCACCCTTCTGAGGCGTGTTGTCTCAGGTGGACTGACCACACCCACTGGTTACAATATGCTGACTGCCACCCGTCTGAGGCGTGTTGTCTCAGGTGGACTG
Source organism: Ashinkailepas kermadecensis (assembly GCA_034440615.1). Lineage (NCBI taxonomy): Eukaryota > Metazoa > Arthropoda > Thecostraca > Neolepadidae > Ashinkailepas > Ashinkailepas kermadecensis. Next base: position 17,619 of record JAOTOM010002623.1, on the reverse strand, counting down.
ACCACCCCCACTGGTTACAATATGCTGACTGCCACCCGTCTGAGGCGTGTTGTCTCAGGTGGACTGACCACTCCCACTGGTTACAATATGCTGACTGCCACCCTTCTGAGGCGTGTTGTCTCAGGTGGACTGACCACTCCCACTGGTTACAATATGCTGACTGCCACCCGTCTGAGGCGTGTTGTCTCAGGTGGACTGACCACCCCCACTGGTTACAATATGCTGACTGCCACCCTTCTGAGGCGTGTTGTCTCAGGTGGACTGACCACTCCCACTGGTTACAATATGCTGACTGCCACCCGTCTGAGGCGTGTTGTCTCAGGTGGACTGACCACTCCCACTGGTTACAGTGTACTGACTGCCACCCTTCTGAGGCGTGTTGTCTCAGGTGGACTGACCACCCCCACTGGTTACAATATGCTGACTGCCACCCTTCTGAGGCGTGTTGTCTCAGGTGGACTGACCACTCCCACTGGTTACAGTGTACTGACTGCCACCCTTCTGAGGCGTGTTGTCTCAGGTGGACTGACCACCCCCACTGGTTACAATATGCTGACTGCCACCCTTCTGAGGCGTGTTGTCTCAGGTGGACTGACCACTCCCACTGGTTACAATATGCTGACTGCCACCCGTCTGAGGCGTGTTGTCTCAGGTGGACTGACCACTCCCACTGGTTACAGTGTACTGACTGCCACCCTTCTGAGGCGTGTTGTCTCAGGTGGACTGACCACCCCCACTGGTTACAATATGCTGACTGCCACCCTTCTGAGGCGTGTTGTCTCAGGTGGACTGACCACTCCCACTGGTTACAATATGCTGACTGCCACCCTTCTGAGGCGTGTTGTCTCAGGTGGACTGACCACTCCCACTGGTTACGATATGCTGACTGCCACCCGTCTGAGGCGTGTTGTCTCAGGTGGACTGACCACTCCCACTGGTTACAATATGCTGACTGCCACCCGTCTGAGGCGTGTTGTCTCAGGTGGACTGACCACTCCCACTGGTTACGATATGCTGACTGCCACCCGTCTGAGGCGTGTTGTCTCAGGTGGACTGACCACTCCCACTGGTTACGATATGCTGACTGCCACCCCGTCTGAGGCGTGTTGTCTCAGGTGGACTGACCACCCCCACTGGTTACAATATGCTGACTGCCACCCTTCTGAGGCGTGTTGTCTCAGGTGGACTGACCACTCCCACTGGTTACAATATGCTGACTGCCACCCGTCTGAGGCGTGTTGTCTCAGGTGGACCGACCACCCCACTGGTTACAATATGCTGACTGCCACCCGTCTGAGGCGTGTTGTCTCAGGTGGACTGACCACTCCCACTGGTTACAATATGCTGACTGCCACCCGTCTGAGGCGTGTTGTCTCAGGTGGACTGACCACCCCCACTGGTTACAATATGCTGACTGCCACCCTTCTGAGGCGTGTTGTCTCAGGTGGACTGACCACTCCCACTGGTTACAATATGCTGACTGCCACCCGTCTGAGGCGTGTTGTCTCAGGTGGACTGACCACACCCACTGGTTACAATATGCTGACTGCCACCCTTCTGAGGCGTGTTGTCTCAGGTGGACTGACCACCCCCACTGGTTACGATATGCTGACTGCCACCCCGTCTGAGGCGTGTTGTCTCAGGTGGACTGACCACCCCCACTGGTTACAATATGCTGACTGCCACCCTTCTGAGGCGTGTTGTCTCAGGTGGACTGACCACTCCCACTGGTTACAATATGCTGACTGCCACCCGTCTGAGGCGTGTTGTCTCAGGTGGACTGACCACCCCCACTGGTTACAATATGCTGACTGCCACCCTTCTGAGGCGTGTTGTCTCAGGTGGACTGACCACACCCACTGGTTACAATATGCTGACTGCCACCCGTCTGAGGCGTGTTGTCTCAGGTGGACTGACCACTCCCACTGGTTACAATATGCTGACTGCCACCCTTCTGAGGCGTGTTGTCTCAGGTGGACTGACCACCCCCACTGGTTACAATATGCTGACTGCCACCCTTCTGAGGCGTGTTGTCTCAGGTGGACTGACCACCCCCACTGGTTACAATATGCTGACTGCCACCCGTCTGAGGCGTGTTGTCTCAGGTGGACTGACCACTCCCACTGGTTACAGTGTACTGACCGCCGCCCTGTGACAGGTTCAGGCCCTGGAGAGCACAAAGGCACTCATCCGGCACTCACTGCGCGCCAAGATGGAAGTGGCGCTGCACTCTGAGTGCCGTCTGCTGGTGCACCAGTGGTGCGCTCCCGAGTTCCAGCAGCGCGTGCGTGAACTGTACGACAGCGGCCTGCTGCTGCTGCAGAAGCCCGGCTTCGATACGCAGTGACGCCACGGCGGCGGGTTTGGGAAGTTGCAGTGCAGCGTGCCGCCACCAGATGTCCGCGCGGGCGCACAGAGTGACGTACCGGACAGCACATCTGGGCGCCTTTCAGCCGTACCTGGTCTGCGCTCGCTCCTGAACGTCATGTCGGCCGCCGGTCTGGGCGTGCAGATGACGCTCGCGCTGACGCGTCCAGAGTGCACTTGGCCGCATTTTTAGTGAGTTTTTTCTTTGCTGCAGTTAACGGCCCTGGATCGTGCGCCGTTTTGGCCGCGGCTGACGTGTCCATGGTTTGCTTTGTGTTACGTTTAAACGTGCACACTGCACGTGAAACAAATGAAATGCATTAGAACGAGCTACATTCACGAAGTGTCGTTGGTACTTGTAAGAGAGACTTTCCGAGATAATTTGTCTTCTTGCATTAAGCTATATGCATAGATGATTATGGTGGCGCCAACGCTACTTAGCAGCCCATGTACTGCATAATAGCGTGTTGCCGGCTGTGTCATCGCACTGCCGCCGTGTCGCTCTGCAGTGCGTCATGTGCTGCCATCTGCTCACACTGTCCCAACTTGTGGTTGGTGGCGCAGCCGCGCCCCACTGGCGCCTGTCCATCGCCGGCCGCGGCCGATCGTACATCGGCTGACCGCGTGACGTGTCGGCCACACTATGGGTCCCGCCGCCTCTGTACATACCGTGCGAACGACATGCATTGTGGGCGGGGCGTATCAGCGCTCGCTGCTCGGCGGCGGAAAGATGGCCGCGCGAGCGGGGCGTGGCCATGGCATTGCCGCGCGCCCATTGGCTGTAAGTAACTCGAGGCTGTAGAGTTGTTAAGTTTGCCACCTGTTGAACACTAGAACCACTCACGTACACCACACCGGCGATCAAGTACCTGCTGCAACAGCGGCGGGCGGCGGACCGTGCGCCGCCGTGATAGCCACAATGGAACGTCTATTTTTGAATGCGTAGCACGTAGCGCCTGGGGTGTAGGGTAGATGTCTGTGACGGTGGTGAACAGGGCAGACGGTGGGTGGTGACGACATACACACACCTGTAGCGCCGCCGTCTGCATGGAGCGCTGCTGTAGTGACAACTTCAATAAATTATTACCCCGAAGGTTATTCTGAGGTGTGTTCGTCTGTGACGGCACCCTCCGGCAGTCGTCTGGAGCACGCGCTGCCCAGACTGTGACGACACCCTCCGACAGTCGTCTGGAGCACGCGCTGCCCAGACTGTGACGACACCCTCCGACAGTCGTCTGGAGCACGCGCTGCCCAGACTGTGACGACACCCTCCGACAGTCGTCTGGAGCACGCGCTGCCCAGACTGTGACGACACCCTCCGACAGTCGTCTGGAGCACGCGCTGCCCAGACTGTGACGACACCCTCCGACAGTCGTCTGGAGCACGCGCTGCCCAGACTGTGACGACACCATCCGGGTAGCAATCACGACAGCAATGCAGTAGAGTACAAATAAGGCCTAATATCTCAGAAAGGATACTGATAACTTGAAAGTACGGATCATGGACGGAAGCTTAGGATGTGAATGCCAAACAACTGGATTTTTTTCAAGCTGCTAGAAGGCAACATTAAGAAAAATGTTCAAAAATGTTCAACTGGTACAAAAAGACTTGTGCAACATCACATTTCCCTTCAACTTCGCCCCGCAGCGCGGCCAACCATGGTAACTCGGCTGGCTAGGGAAACGGCACTCCCTCAGGTTACCACAGCCACAGCTCCCAGAAAATTGACACTGTCTTCCCTCCCCAGTCTCACCCCTAATTTCAGCTTTCCTTAATACCATATATTTATCGCGGCAAAAACATGGCTGATCCCCACACCTTCTCCAATAGCAGATCACCACACCTCGCATTCCCACAACTGACAATCAACCAACGCCACAACGCCACTGTGGGTTCTGTCATAACAGAACCCTCAGCCGTCGCGAAACACTTCGCCACTCATTACGCTGACATTTCCTCAAGTACACAATACTCCCAACCAGGGGCATTGTTTTGTACACTTTTGGAGGGGCATGTGCCCCTCAATGTTCAATTTTTCCCCCCCAATAGTAAAATTCCCTCCTCCCCAATATGAAGTGGAAATGGGCATGCAGCAAAAAGCAGAAAACTGCGGGCTGCATTGGAGTAGGAGCGCCGATGGTCCCGCCGATGGCTCTGGAACTAGTGACGTCTGTTCGTTCACTCTGGTGACCTGTCACCCAGGATGGTTTCCAGGCGACTGACCGCCACCGTTGACGTCGCGGCTATGCTATGTAGTGTGGCCAGTGTACTGGTGTCCGGAGACACTGCGCCGAATTGCACCGTCTGCGCTGTTGAGCATCCTTTCACCATTGCTCACACCAGGTCTGAAGCCGAGGTTTCCAAAAATATTTCAGCTGCGGTAGTCAGTTGGTCCAGAGGAGCTTCCTCTGACGGTAGCGATAATGCTGCCCAAGCCTGTGGCAGCCATTAAAGAAATTATATTTAACAGCTCACGGACGTGTAGAGTATCCCGTGTTGTACGTACCTAGTTCTGAGTGCATCCACAGGGGCCCCGACTGTGCAGACGATCGGTATCGTCGGGGGATGCGAGGCTGATATGAATCGCGCGATGGACTGGGCCCGTGTTGGGCCTCGGTCGGGCTGCCCACTGAGCTGAAGTTTTAGGTTTTGTCAATAGGGGCCATGCTGGGCCCCTGTCGGTTTGCCCAGTCACGGACTGTGCACCCAATCGGGGCCCGGTCGAAATGCTGGCTGGGTCAGAGCATAAATAAGTAGCGGAAACAGTAAATGAACTTACAACACAAATATTCTTCCAACATATCATCCACGTTTATACATCAATGTCTGATAACATTGACAGGCTCACAGCACCCAAACAATAGATAGTGGCACCAAAACGTACGAGTAGGAGGCTCGTGCCGCTCGGACAGACCGATTTGTTGTACCGCCATATCTGGGAGTATGGGTTTGGGAAAGAAAATGGTCTAATTAAAATTATTCCAGAAAACATTGCATCTAGCTTTATTTTCTCCTCACTATCGAAGTACAAGTAGCACTTGTTGTTGATGTAAAAATTGTGAAAACTAATTAAAACTGATTAATCATTAAAATTAAAGACATTATCAGATATTTGTTGTGTTCAAGTCCGGAATATTCTAGTTAAAGCCAAAAATGACTCAATTAATACTAGGAAGGACCTTCGCCTTTTGTGACGTTGCCACATTCCGACTAATTTTGACCTGTTTCGGTTCTCTGACAGGTCCGGTGCGCGCAGAGTCCGGCGCATGGCGGAAGGGAGATCGCTGATAGTTTTAGTTGATAGTAATTCCGATTTATTAATAAATCGGGTGAATGGTGACCAGTCGCATCACAGCCTCCGGGTCTAGAAACACTCTTCTGTAAAGGTAAATTTCCAATCGATGCCAGGGCTACGTTTTCGCCGTTGCATTTTTTTTTGCTTTCGGCACGATATGGCAATTGGAGAAAAATGGTAAAAACACGTTTTTAAACATCATTAATACCACGGGATGATCCATTACCGCAGAAAACGCTCGCGTTCAGTTGGCAACGAATTATTGCGCCAATAACGTAACCCGAACTGAACTAAATTGGGTACCTACCTAGGTACGTACCTAAATGAACGTAACCAATCTTAACCCAGCCTTTTGGTTTTTGTTTTGAATGTTTTTTTTAAACACAACTTAGCCTAACATTGTAACTTCATATTTTTTAATAGAATGTTTTCTCAAATTTTGGATGAGATTTCAAACAAATCTGTCAAACTTCTGACAGGAATTTGCATTGATGGGCTACACAGGTTGCATTGACATAATCACATGCAGAAATGGGTATATATTACGACCTGGGTAAAATGCGATTTTTAATTTTTTTATATGGGGTATTTTAATGTAAAAATGATGATGCGACCACTCATTTTCTCTGCAAATGATTAATTTTCAGTTGACAGACAAATACACAATCATCAATCGGCGTGGGAGATTGGCGAAGCTACATGACTCAACGGTCGACGTGTCGTAAAACCAATAACCAACCAAATACACTATCATAATCTTCACTGCAAATATAGCACATCGTGCATAATTATCCGTACCTGGTGTCACATACGTGATAAAGAAGGAATTAAATGCTTCATGCACTCAATTTAATACTCTGACATCAAAAACCTTTGTTTCTGCCTTCATTTTACATTTATTTCTGATAATTATTACTCGCAACCCGACACATCCGCAGCTGATGCCGGAAGTTCCTTGCGATGCTGTATTATTTTATTTTTAATGTTTGATGATGTAATGGCCAAAAAATTGTTTCGGACGATTCTGGCTTCCCGGTTAGGTTAGGTTAGGTTACGTTACGCTACGTTACGTTAGATTATATTATATTATGATATAATATATTTTATATATTATGCTATATTATCTTAGTCTAGGTTAGGTTAGGTTATTTTATTTTTTATATTATTTATATATTCATATGTAATTTTTGAACTCTTGACCGTAAGCAGACCACGGCCAACTTTCACGTCCTCATTTCCGGTCACACTATATATCTGCATAGGCAAGTTTAGTAATAATACCTACTAAACTTCTGAGGATGTGTTGGTTCTCCAATATATGCAGTAACAATATGCAGTGTAAGAATGGCAGATAACATAGCATAATATAAAGTATATTATGTCCTATTATAATGTAACCTAACGTAACCTAACCTAGCCGGAAAACCAGAATCGTCCGAAACAAATTTTTCAGCCATGTCATCAAATATATTACAAATAAAATAATACAGCATAGCAAGGACCTTCCGTTCTTGACTGCAAACACATGGGGTTGCGAGCATTCATTCTTGGAAATAAATGTTGAATCAAGGTGGAAACATAAGGTTTTCGATGTCAAAGAGTATTAAATAGAGTGCATGAAGTATTGAATTTCTTTATCACATCTGTGACATGACAGGTACAGATAATTATAAGCAATGTGCTATATTTGCAGGTGAAGATTATGATTGTGTATTTGTTTGCCAACTGAAAAGTAATCATTTGCAGAGAAAATGAGTGGTCGTATAGTTATTTTTGTGTTAAAATATCCTGTATTCCAAAAAATATTCCAAAATCGTGTTTTACCTAGTCACATTTTATTTGCCCAGAAATGTGGGTACATATTACGATCTAGGTAAAATGATTGTTTCAAATGTCTCTGTTTAATACACAGTATTTTAACATAAAAATTGTGATGTGACCACTCATTTTCTCAGCAAATGATTACTTTTCAGTTGGCAGACAAATACATGATATCTAATCTTCACTCTGCAAATATAGCACATCGCGTATAATTATCTGTACCTGGTGTGTCAGAGACGTGATAAAGAAGTTCAACACTTGATGCACTCTATTTAATACTTTTTGACATCAAAAACCTTGTGTTTCTGCCTTGATTCAACATTTATTTCCAAGAATGAATACTCAGAACCCAATGCATCCCCGGCCAAGGCCTGAAGTTGCTTGCGATGCTGTATTATTTTATTTTTCATGTTTGATGATCATGGCCAAAAAATTTGTTTTCGATGACTGGTTTCCCGGTTAGGTTAGATTATATTATATTATGATATAAATATATTTTATATATTATACTACGTTATCTTAGTCTAGGTTAGGTTAGTTTATTTTATTTTTTATATTATTCATATATTCATATGTAATTTTTGAATCTTGACCATAAGCAGAACACGGCCAACTTCACATCCTCATTCCGGTCACAATGTATATATCTGCATAGGCAAGTTTAGTAATAATACCTACTAAACTTCCGAGGATGTGTTGGTTCTCCAGTATATGCAGTAACAATATGTAGTTTAAGAATGGCAGATAATGTAGTATAATATAAAATATATTATGTCATATTATAATCTAACCTAACCTAACCTAGCCAGAAAACCAGAATCGTTCAAAACAAATTTTTTGGCCATGACCTCATGAAATATATTAAAAATAAAATAATACAGCATTGCAAGGACCTACCAGTCTTGGCTGCGGATGTGTGGGGTTGCGAGCATTCATTCTCGCAATATAAATGTTGAATTAAGGCAGAAACCTAAGGTTTTCTATGTCAAAGAGTATTAAATTGAGTGCATGAAGTGTTGAATTTCTTCTTTATCACGTCTGTGAAACTCCAGGTATGGATAATTATACGTGATGTGCTATATTTGCAGAGTGAAGATTATGATCGTGTATTTGTTTTCCAACTGAAAAGTAATCATTTGCAGAGAAATGACTGGTCACATCATCATTTTTTCGTTAAAATACTGCATTCCCCAAAAATACCAAAAATTACATTTTACCTGGGTCGTAATATTTACCTAAATGTGTTACTGTTTTTCTTCAAATGCCATATTGGGCTGAAAGTAAAGCAATACTGCATGAAGTGTGTTTCATGTGCGTGTCAAATTGTGTGGTTGGGAGTGTTTTAGGTATGTGAATTGAATGTGAGGTAATGTTGTGAAGGAGCTGTTCAGAAGGAGGAGGTTAGAAACTAATGGTGTGTAAAACTTCAAGTTGTACACACATTTTACCTCCATGAAGCATACAAAGGGTTTGGTCTAGTTTGGCTTTTGTGGTGATATTTTTTATGATTTTTTTTAATCCACTTGTTTTTCTTCAAATACAGTTTGGGTTATCTTAGGTTAGATTAGGCTGTTTTTTATTTGAAAATTTTAGATTTTTGTTTGGGAAATATTCAATTAAAAATGAAATTGCTTTCTTGCATGGAAGTTGCATGGAAGTACCATAAGGAAGGTTATGGTACCTCTTTTTTCTTTATTTTGATCATTACTTTTTATGCTATATTACCAAACTCCAAGCCCATTTTTGTGTTATTTTGCCTCCCAACTGAAAAGTATGCAATTGTAGAGGAAATGAGTGGTCACATCATGTTTAGCACATTCATAAATATTGCATTTAAAAAATGAATTCCAATAAATCAGAAATTATCGAAACTGCAAATTTATCAATTTTAGAATAGCAATTTTATGACATGTGCACAGTGTTGGATTTTCACTTCTCGTTCTTGGATTCGGAGTGTATAATCCTTGAGTTCATGCAATTATGAAGTGCATAATATCTGGTAACCAAGGGGTGCATACAAATTACTGAGAAAAAGGAATAAAAAGTCTTGTTTTTTCATTGAAGAAGCATACATTACAGGTGTTTCATCCCACAAAGCCTAAGTATGCCTCCTGATGCTGGATCACATAAAAACAGTATTTACTGAGAATGCAAACTTCACATAGCAGTCATCTGTGTTGTGGTGCTGGACAAATCATAAATATACTGTCATTGGCAAGAAGTGATGCATTTAATCATGATTGATTTTCCATGCTAGTTTGAATATATTTCAACTTCAGGTATGTAGGTATATTGCTATGATGAAACATATTATGAAGCTTAAGGTATCCACAAGACACGTCTTACATAGTTTACCTCCATGAAGCAAACAAATGGGTTGGGCTTGGTTAGGTTATGATAAGTTATGTTTTTTATTTCAAGAATTTGTGTTTCAAAAATGGACCAGGCAAGGTTAGTTGATGTCAGGTTATGTTCCTTAATTTGCATTTTTAAAGACAAAATTATGGTTGAAAATTTTCCCTTGTTCAAGTTAATTTTTTTCATGGAAGGTTATGCTAGGTTAGAGTAGATTATGCCACATTTTTTCTTACTTTTGCACATTAATTTTTACGCTATATTACCCAACTCCAAGCCCATTTCTTGGTGTCGTTTTGCCTGCCAACTGAGAAGAATGCATTTACAGTGGAAATGAGTGGTCACATCATGTAAACCACATTTATAAACATTGCATTGGAAAAAGGAATTCCAAGATCTCAAAATTACCCTAAACTGCAAATCTACAAATAGAAACAAAATGGCAATGAACACGAATTATGCCTTTCACATCAGGAACCACAAAACCTCGATATCCCTCATGGAAAATGATTGGTCCTGAACCCTGTGCTGATGAAGAATGCCCATGGCATGGTTGGATTAAACAAATAATGTACCAAGACTGAAAAAAATTGTTTCCAATAGGAATTTTGAATCCATTCATTCCATGCACCACCATAGGCATTATGTTAAAGGTGGAAATCATTATGTCGCATTGGCAACACCAAAAGTGTACAAATTTCCACCTGTGATTAGCATGCTCCAACTGTTACCCATCGAAAGCCAGCATTAATAGCAATTAGCCATATTCGCCGAAATAGCATCGGCAGAGAAAATAAATACATAATTCCTACAAGGGGTATGCCAGATAATAGAAGTCACAGAAGATAATAAAGCAGCACCTACCAATTACTATTCCCACAGCACCCATTCTCTTCCCGAGACGCATACCTGAGGAGACGAAAACATAAAAATAACAACAATGGCCTCCTCCCCGGCTTCGCACCTTGGCCCTTGCCTTGGCCTTCAAGACTACTAACGCCGACAGCGACTTGTGTTACATTGTCACAAAAACAATGCAATCGAGACAAGCTGCTCTTTTACCTTTGGCAACAAAGATTTCATCCCATTGGCTGAGTTCAAGCCACTAAGCCAATCAGCAGCCTCCGTACAGTCAGCTGGAGTTGACGAAAGACCGGTAAGCGGCTCTTAACCACCCGTCATTTCGCAGTGTATAAGAACATGACGGCTAAATTTCCATTTTCCCGGAGTGGGAGAAATTAGTTGTCGGAGTGGCATAAACACTATTATTGCCACCAGTTTGTCCTGTACTGAAACAATGTAGGTCATGAAATGGAAAGATACTGAAATTTCTGGTTATATGGTTGTCCATTTAAATGCAAGATATAACCAGATTTGAAGAACGTTTTGGACCCATTTAGATCATTTTCATGCGTAAAATCCATCGGATATCTTTTTTCTTCTATTGCTTGGGACTGGTCCAGGATGCAAAGCTATCAGTTTTGTTGCTGTCAATTGATGTAGAACATCTCAATCTTCAAGGAAACAAAAAGGAATGCATTATTTATAGCCTTTTTGGCCGTAGTTTAAAAAGCTCCGACCGGAGTGGCAGCTGGAGAGCATCGAATCCATCGAATCCATCGAATCCAAGAAGCGCCCTTCGAGTCTGGCCGGGTTGGGAATGGTGGTTTCTCTTCATTAGGCGAGCCGAGAATAGAGGTTTCCTTCACTTGGCAAGGACTTTTTCTTGTAAGCACTGAGTTGCCCACTGGATGGAAAGAGACGAAAGAGGCTCGTTGTAGGCATCACCAACCTTGGTAGGAACGACCTACGTATCTATTATCAATATCTTCGCCATTGAAATTATTGGCTGGGATAAGCCTTGTGAGTTGTGCGATGGGATATAGTTGGATAATTCAAGGACCAGATAGTGGGACTACTAATTGATCTCGTGTAGTATCGACCGACGTAGGAACTGAGGCCCAATTGAGGTTTGTTGAAATTTAATTCCACTCGTTTTGTAAACTTCAGTATCAAAGCAGAAATATAGCAAGCTAGAATGATGCATGCACAACCAGCTTAATGTTGAGAAGTATGGGCAGCCATAGCAAAATTGTGATTCCTTATATTTTGCAGTGGTGCACATCTGTATCCCTTTGTTGGTGCCCATGCGTCCAGTGGCACAACCTAGGACAGGGTTGTTTTATATACTTGGGGGGGGACAAGTGCCCCCTCAATGTTTGCTTTGCCTCCCAAATGACTTCAACTTTTAACATGGAACCCTATGGAGTGTGCCCCCCCAATCTATTTCACCCTGCCCATTGCCTTTCATGTATTTCCCCCTCACCAATAATTTTCATAAATGAACATCAATGACCTAGGAATAGTATTTTCATAAGTGTGTTCTTAATGTATTGGATTGGGATGAAAGAACCTTTTGGCTTGTTTTGTTTTGTTTTGGAAATAAAGCTTTTATTTTTGTAAAACAATATATTTTTTTCAGGAGCAAGGGATTGGTCCCCTTCAGTGCACCCATACAGTAACTCACAAGCATTCTTGTGCTCTAATGAAATGTTTCAGGAAATTGTGAAGTGCACCCCACCTCATACCCCAATAAACTCCATTATTTGGCTTCTTTTCCCTACAGCTTCCTGAACATTCCTATGCCATGACAAATCATAAGGTGTGTCCAGAAATATTTGGAGAAGTGATTGCTTTTGTGCTTTGCAAGTTGTGTAGGGACTACTCTAGTTCTCTATTTCTATCTGGCCTTGCATTCTTCCGAACACTACTGGTTCCAGCATTTTTCACACATGAATAATGTACACATGAAGGCATAGTTGTTTATTAATACTCATGTACCAGACAATTACATACCACCTGCACCATTTCATGGACAAAATACATTGGTATTGATGTTGTATGTGGACTGCAGAGTGATCCTTCAGCATCTGCTGTCATCTGTTGCACTATGCTAGCAAGCTGGCACTCTTCCCAGTCTTACTTGCATCTAATTTTCTGTTCCACTTCTGCATCCTCTTGGAATGTTACTGCAGCTCTCATGATCACCCGAAATAACAAATGTGCATTATCCTCAATGATGTTGCCAAATTGCTGTGGAAAGGATATAACATGGCTAGACAAGATGAAGAGCACCAGAACTAGAAGTGGATTTCATTATCAGCCATTGATTACCAATGCTATAGGCCCTTGGAGCATGCTGCACTCTCTGCTTCATCACAATCCAATAATACTATTGGATTATGACAGCTAGTTGAGATTGCTGTTTAAGCAAGGCTCTTCATGATATATCTTGTAATGTAAGGAGTGGATTTTGGGGGAGTGTATAATTCTTTGGATGACAAAAGTTCCAAAAAAGGACCATATTTCCAACACTGCATGTGCATATATGTGATTGCATTTATATGGGTGGAAATGCAAACATACCATGTGATTAAGATGATGTAGCCACTAATTTCTGTACAATTGCTTGCTTTTTAGTGTTCTGTAAATTACTGAGTCATTCCCCATCATTCTGTGCCTAGTGTTAATATTACTCAGGTAGATTATATTATCTAGGTTTGAGCAGGTCCAAGCACATTTCAGATGAATAACTTCAGTCAGAAGGATATTATGGTGCCTAAGACACTTGAAATTATCAAAACTCTTCTGAAGAGAAAGTTCAGTAAGTTTGTGATATACTGGAGCACAGCTCAATCACACATTTCATGCACAGGCAAGCATTGTACCATCTCCAGCAAGTCATAAAGTGCATGAAGTGTTAAGGCTTAATATGAGCCACAGGGCCCCATCTGGGTTAAGCCTGTCTAGAAAGGATAGTAGGAAAATACATGCTCACACCCCAATCAATCCATTATCTCAAGTTCCAAAGGAGCTATATATCCCAGCCTATCTAGCACCATTTACCTGATATTGCGTAGCACACTCCCCAACAATTCAAACTCTACCAATCATGCCCCATTGTGCTACCATAGCTGTACATCAGAAAAGTCATACATGAAAAGCATTTCTGCTCAAAATAAACATAAAAAATTACTTAGTGCTGAAAAAAAATAAATGCATGTACAAATAATCAATGCATACAAATCCTACATCTCACAATATAACAAATGCATACAATTTGCTGTCCCTGACCACTCACCCAGGGTTAAAATAATGTTTTTTTCGTTAGGTGTGAGATGTCGAAGCGAGCACACTAGGATGTCGAAATTTGCCATGGAATTAGTGTCATTTAAAATGCTTTCGATGTCTTCGGACTCAAATTTGAGCCAATGGTGTAGGTACTTATGATGGTATCTTTGTCATTGTTTTGAGATTCATAATTTAATAAGAGCTATTGTCGGGAGAGGGAGGGTAATAGCTATGCTATAAACTGGTACTGCATGTCGTATCACATTATAGGTAATTCCTTTACCTGAAATTGCGTTGCTGAAATGTTCGTGTATCACCATTCCTGATCGAGAGCATGCACATGCTACTTATAAATTAGGTACTGTCAGAAAGGAGACATGAAGACCTCATAAGCATGTATCAAGGAGCAGGATGTCGATACTTCTTGGAGAAGGATGTCGATTGAGTGTTCAGAAAGTGGTACATTCCACCCTATTTCACGAATAATTTATCACTGACTCCACTCATCCCTTTTGATTACACAGCCCACTATCGCCTCTACCAGGAATACTTATGGTTGTATCTAGTTTCTAGTGCAACCCTGTCTCTGTGCTGCCATAATTTTGTTTGGGGGGTGGCGAGTGGCAAGGATGGCACATAGCATGTACAGAATGAATGTTGAATTAGCATGAAGCTAAGCATTTTCAATGGGAAGGAGTGTTCAGTCTCCTGAGGGAGTGATGAATTTATTGTTCATGACATCTGAAAAAAAGCATTGGGTATGGGTGTAGCGGCTTGTGTGGCTACGTTTCTTATGACTTGTCCATATAGTGAGTTTCAAAGATCCGTAACTTGTGATCTGTATATCGAGCGGCGAGTGAGAGTGAGAGCAGTTTCCATGGCGTTATACACAGCAACTGACGATGTTCGAATGCGGTTCGGCAGCGGCGTCCCGTGCACATGCGCAATGACCTGAGCGAGGTCACGGGCGATACTGGCGAGCGGCCAGTTTCCGGGCGTCTCTGCGCAGGCGCATAACAATGTTCGGCGCGTCGGCTCTACCGCATGTGCTACTAGAGCGAGTTACTACCAGGGGTGGGAATTAAGGCACTTCTTAAGAGATTTTATCTCTAAAAACATTTTGCATTCTGGGTTCATACTGGATAGGATGGGCTTCACATGGACTCAACACAAATGTGGGAACAAAAGATATCAATAAAAACAAACACAGAACGACACCCCAAAAAACGCTGGTTATTCCACTTACGGTCACCACTCAAACTAACCGCTTTTGTAGCGGTCAGTAACCGGACCACAGCTTCACACACTCGATCAATCTCAACCACCGGAATTGCTGACAACAACGTGCCAACAGCACTTGCAAGATGGTGCGCATGCGCACTGGGTACAATGTTCTCGGCTCTTGAGCCGCGTCTCTCGGAAAACCTGTGTTCTTGCCACCCATATAATTGGGACATTTTTGACAGTTTTAAGAGGCGTCCTCCGGGAGTCCCCGCGGGGTCACCGATCAGAATTGGCTGTGTTAGCATTTTCTGTTCTGAAATCTGTCAGTCAGCAATCAATGCAAGGTATTTTTTTATATGACGTCATAGCCATTAGCAACTTTGAACACATGGTTAACAGTGTCATACTGCGAACACAGACCCTTGGCTGATCCTTTCTTTGGTCACATCCAACTGTGGCGTAACGGTGAATTGCGTTCGTATTACGTAGGAAATTGGCTGCGCAGGTAAGGTATGCGCTCTGGAGCTGAAGTGAAGTGTGAGTATTTTTGTTTGTTTTCATATGGCTAGCCTTGTACTGAGACCAACAGTGAAAAGGAATGCGCATTGCTCCTGTCAGTTGAGAGACGAAACAGTGCTGATTATTACGAGTCACTGTCAGGTGGTGCCAACCATTGTTCACTTCTTTGTTCCTATGTTTTGACATTGATTTGACCAAAAATGAGAATGCATATTACTTATGCATATTATGTAGGTACTGATTACATAGGTTTTCCGGGTCGGTTACTGGTAAGCAGATTCCATGCATAAAAAAATAAATGTCCATGAAAATGTACTCCGGAAGAAGTCAGTATGCACTCCGACTCCCAACCCGGAAAGTAAGTTTCCCCTCTGGTTCAAGCCTCCCTCAGACCGGCGTCGAAAACGATAGGAGCAGCGATGCTCCGAAGCGCAGAAGTGCACGTTTACACTGAGAGCGCAACAGGATTACACTCTACAAACTGGACACCGTATCGAAGAGGCGGACGGACTGCACGACCGGAGCGTGTCCGTAAACGGGACCGGGGTGGTGTCGTGAAGAGACCCGCTGGGCACGCCACCGGCCCAGCATCTGGCGCGTCAGACGTGTGACGTGGGCCCAGGCAGCAGTGGCTGGGATCCCAGCAGCGGCACCGGCCGATACCGCGAGGTGTGCGGAGGCACAGCGGTCGCCGTCGACGCCTCCGGCTCCGCTTCCGGCTCCGCCTCCGGCTCTAGATGCGCTGGCTTGACGCGGTCAATGGAGACCACGTCCTGGCGGTGACCACGGTCCAGGGTCATCGTCTTGTCCGTGCCAGGTGAGGACCTTGGCGGTCCGTCATACCGACAGGAGAGTGACGGTCTTGTGGCATCACGGTGTAGTCGGCGTACCCCAGCGTCGTGATGATGCTGCCGTTGGCGGCTGTCAGACGTGGAGCGGCTGCCGTGTCCACCCCTTGCAGCCCGCCGGCAGTTGGACTGGAAGCCAGCACGCTGGCTGTGCCCCTGTGTCGACCAGGAGAGTGGTCTGTGTCGGCGACGTGCAGGAGTGGCGCCAGGCGTGCCGGTCTGTGGGCGGCGCCTGCTTCCTCTGGCCCTCCGTTTTCCATCGGCCATGAGCGCAGGGGTGCGGCGCATCGACGAGCATCCGCCGAATCGCCGATGATAGTAGCACAGCTGATGGTGCTGCGCCTGCTGTTGTCGTGGTCGTGATCGTGGGCGACGGTTCCGCTGGCGAGACCAGGAGCGACAGTCACCGTCTTGGCTCCCGGGCGATCGCTGAGGCTGTCTCCAGGCGACCGACTTCTTACAGTATGATGAACTGAAGGAAAAAACTGGCCAGTAATGTATGTATCGACCTTTTTTACGCGATATTTGTGACGCCGTTGCATCAGCAGATGCCTGAAGCACACCAGGTCACAGCTTTTATGAACATTTGTACAAGGTTGGACATAGTAACAAGTCCATGAACATGAACAACATTACGTGTGGAAGAGAATGATGCAAATGTGTACAATTGTTGTCAGAGTTTGGCGACTGATAAAGGTACGGCGCATTCTAAAAACCTGGGTAAGTGAGATATGAAGCGATAACTGAGAACATTCTCATTACGTTACGTAATTCAAAAAGGCATAGAACGGCTCACAATATGCTATCTGATCAAGCAATAAGCCGTTACAATAGTCGTTCAACTTTTTAGTCCCTCGAAGTTCCAATAAGGTTTGAAAATGCACAACAGCGCGCAACCAAAGGCCCATACCAAAAAAATCACCGATCCTTTGACTATATGCACCGTAAGTTTCAGCTGCGCATAGCTGCCCCAACACCGATAATGATCAGTTATATCCCGACAGATCGCGGTGTTGTGCGGTGGCCGGCACGGTGAAGCCCCAGTCGGACGCCGCGACG